>JBBPCS010013764.1:0-59210 GCA_037974645.1 Hollardia meadi | reverse complement strand
CCAGGGGGCGATCAAGATGTTTTGGCTTCACTTTTGGGGAGCTCTCATGTCGTCCATCTTTATATACAGTCAATGGTATTAACATTGGACTAACAAAATGAAATGCAAATGATCTTTAGTGGATAATCAAAATTCAAATGGGTTAATACCAATAATTTAACAAGCGATTTACTTCCCAACGGTTCAAACTTTTTAACCTGTATGAAAATATTCCAAATTCTGTCTTCTGTGAACTGCTGCTGCTTCTCCTTCAGAGAGTTAAAATGTTCAGCCAGCGGCACTCCCTCGATCAGCTCCATCACAATATACAGCTTGTCGCCTAAAATGAAACAGTTTGAGTCAGGTTTTGAATTTTTGTTGTATTCCTTCCTTACAACAACTAGGTGCTAAAAAGGGCCAGTAAAAGTCCTCACCTTCCAAAAATGTCTTGTAATATTTAACAATGTTTGGGTGTGTCATCTAGAGAAGAAGAACAAAGGAGCACATAAACGACACAAAATATGGCCGTACCATTCTGATAGATTACTAATCTGACTTTCAATGATTAAATTTGAAACTTTGTGCCTGTTCCTTGATGATCGTGAGCTCAGAGATGATTTTCTCCACATTGCTGTCTCTGGACTTCTTGTCTTTGCCAAATGCCGGGTTATGGAGATTCACCTCCTTCAGAGCCAGGAGGTTCTGGCCACTCTGCTTTCGGACCTGTCATCCAGAATATTTATTGTAACAAATGTAACTTCAAGCACGAGGTCACAAAGAAGCAACACTGATCCAAACCAACACTGCTGAGTGCCGATGCTGTCAGTTTTGAGGACATTCGTCGTACCTTAAAGACGCTTCCAAAGGCCCCGGTGCCCAGGTGGTCCAGTATGGAGTAACCATTGATGGCTCTAAGGGGAGGTCGGTTCTGGTCCACAGCCTCGATGCTCTCTCTCAGACTGTTCAGCTCGTCTTCCTGCATTACAAAACACACAGCACTCCATCCATTTGCAAAGTAAAGGATCCTCCATGTCAATCTACATTGTTTTATTTTATTTATTCATATTTCTTTTTATTTTACAGCCCAAAACCAGCTGAATAAACAGATGAATCCATTACAGAAGCACTTTTCTTACAGTGGAGAGTGAAACGTTGGTTTGCAGTCCCTCATAGGCCGCGAGGTCCCGTACGTAATGTCCAACATCAATAAACAGCTCAAAAAGGTCTGTGGGAAAGAGCCTGAAATGGATAAAAGATTAAATAACAGCACTGGAGAACATTTAAAAGGATTTCAGATACCCAGATATAAAACAGAAGAATGAAACGGTTTATGCATGAAAGGAACTAAAAGTTATACATGTTTTCTTTCTCAAATAAATATATAAATGTGTGTATAGAGATATTTTGTAACAATCACCTCTTGAACAGATGTCTGTTTCTTTCCACGCTAAAGAGAAACCGGAGGGTCCGAAACGCGTAACACTGCCAATATGCAAACAAACTTCCATTAGTATGTTATTTTCTGGTGGTTTCTCCATCTTTATTTACATTAAGATGTAATTTAATATATTTATGAAGTCATATACCTGCAAAGATGTGACCTTTGGTCCAGAGTTTTGTGGTAAAATCAACTTTGCGATTATATAGACCCCATTTTCCTAAGAAAAGAATATGCAAACTAATTGAAGCGTAAAATGTTTTACCTAGAATAATTGGACATAAAGGTGGACTTCTTCCTATCAACTGTCCTGTTGTTTGCACTGGGACTTTTCTTTACCTGCACAATGTGGTGAGCAGATGTGTCGTCCAGACTGAGCTCAGTCAGAACTGTACAGCAGGCTGGAAAAGGAGTTAAAGGGGATTCATTTTAGAACTCGTGTACATTGAAATCTTATCGTCTCAGACATTCCAACAGTGACATTAACAATTCACTCCTCAAACCACAAGAAGATCAAAGACTGGAAACACTGATGCCTTGAAGTTTCTCTGCAGATACATATTGGGACAAAACTAACAAAACATTTATGTTTGTTTTCCAACTTTGTTTGTTTTAAAGTGGTGTCTTTTGATATTCAAACACAGAAAATGTACAAGCATTTCCTCCAAGTCAAGTCCCAGTGGTCAGGATTCTCACTTCAGGAAAAAACTGTTTACATTCTCAGCAGCTGATAAGACTCTTCTGGGAGAAGAATTAAGAGTGCAGTGGTAAGCGCAAGTAAAACTTTACTGGCCTTTTTCACCATCTTGCATTACAAAATCTGCCTAACTCTCAAGCAACCCTGCAGAAGATGCAATATTTTACATGCACTGTGTGACACGTTGTACAGCCCCTGACCTGACTGTAGGGCCATCGTGTTGTCCACCTCCTCCTGCGGGCTCAGCTCCTCCCTGATGTGCTCTCTCTGGATGCGGCTGGCTGCATTGGCGCTGGACAGCTTCTCGATGGACGAGCGGTCACAGACGTACTGCCTGTCACTGTAAGAGCCATCTTGTTAATAACTGAAATCTCTTGTGATGCTGGTTACAGTTGGAGTTGCATCATTGGCTGTTTCCAAAAGCTACTTTTGAAAGCCAGAAAATTCAGCACTTACTAATCAACATCCTGCAGATACATCATGGTGAATTTTGTGGTATAAATCTAAACCTTGTTTACTTTACAAATACTCTCAAATGTGACTCAAATGAGAGACAGATTAAGAAAAAGACATGCTGACTTTTATATGGTTCATGGTTTTCTTTTTCTTTTTTAAATCTGTCTCTTGTGAATCTTCCAACTGTATGTAATTGTGAAATCTCTGGAGTGACCGTTTAAAACGAGGAATGCCGAAAAGACAAAAGTAAAGTAAAAGGTTGTTCTTTGTAGGTCAGTGAATAGAGAGGCTGTACAATTGAATTCACATTTGTCAGTCTGACAAACCTGTTGAGCAGCCGGAGAAGCTGCTGCACGCCGCCCCAGCTCCGGATCTCCGTCCTGGTGTCAGGGTCCTCGCACAGCTGGACCAGGACCCAGGCGACGCTCCACAGCAGCTTCGGGTGCTGGCCGTACAGCAGGCTCAGCAGCACCGGCAGACCCTCCAGCTCCCTCACCTGGTCCCTCACCTGCCGCACCGGGGACAGGAGCCTCAGCAGCTCCGCACTCATTCTGGAGGAAACATCAGGTTCAGTCCGGCCTTGCTTGTTTCCATGTTTTTTAGTGTGTTTGCTGTTAATTTATTGTTTTAAATCTTGATTCCTTTCCAGTTTCATTGTTTGTCTAGTTTTTATTAGTACTAATAAATGAAGGTGTCCCCACCTTAAACACAGCATTTTATCTGACAGCCACTAATACATCAACATAGAAGTGATTTCTCACCTCTTTGAAAGCAGGTCATATTCCTGCAGTATTACAAGTAGGTTCTCCACTATTGGTAGCTCTCCAATCTCCTCCTTGCATTCTGGACTGCAGACAAAACAAACTTGTAACAGATCAAATCATACATATATTTAAAGCATTAAATGAAGTATTTGCTTACCTCTCAGCCAAAGTGGTGAGTGCCAGCAGGGCTCCCAGCAGCACACTGCTATCTGTCGTGGAGAGGAGCTTCACCAGGGTCTAGAAATGGTTTACTTCATTAAAGGCCTGAATCTTTTTCCATAGAGTACAATGATTTTAGAAAAATGTGTGATGACAAACTGAGAGCAAAGATACTCCCCATCATGCTACAAGAAAAGCACGACTTAATATTGTCATACACCTCACCATTGACTCGCTATCACTCTACGTAAAGCTCTTCACTTGACCACTGAGGCTACTTATTTGCACATATTTGCACCCTTGAAGCTGCAACATTGGCAACTTTGCAATTCTTACCAGTTACCATCGAATTTCAAATGTAAAACATCTGGATGACAAGAGAGGTTGTTAATATGTCCTGTCTGTATGTCAAGTACATTATGAGATATCTTGTACATAAATTCGCGCCCAATGTTGTCCATGCATGAAAAGGTCGTAATGTGTCCAAATGAAACAGATTCATCCTCTGGGGAGCAGCAATGCTTGATACCATGTAGTCTATCTTTTTATTAAAGACTTAATCAGGGCATGAAACCAATGATGTGTTGATCTTTAGAAATCAAGACTTGATGTTTTAACAATGGCATGGCCTTTAGTGCTGAAAAAAAAGATTGAATTGTGCATTTGGAGAATTGTAACATGAGTTACAAGTCTAATTAATGATATAAACAAATTAAAATCAACCATATACATTAAGACCCTGTTGTAGCCTAGCACATAATCACAGATAACCTTATCACAACTTATCCTTTACCCTGTGAGCGCCGCTCTCGATGACCCAGACCCTCTGATTTTCAACAGCAGACAGCTTCTGAAACATGTCTGCAGAGTAATGAGCAAAGACAGTGTTGATGAGGACGTACTCGAGGCTCATATTTTCAGCGTCTTCATACCGTCTTCAGACTACTCACAGGTCATTGTGACCAGCTTCTGCACAGCAAACGCCTGCTCACCACAAGACACGTACATGGCAGTGACGGACTCCATATACTAAAGGAGAAATAAAGTAGCGATGAGGATGATATGACATATATGTGTGGATAAATCACAAAACAAAGCCTGTTTAAATGCACGTGAGAGCAATTACCCTGGCAAGTAAACTGATGCCTTGGAGCTGATGGAGGATTTTCTGAAAGCAAGCAGTTAAAAGAGGCATTTATGGAGTGTAAGAACTCATAGAATGCATGACAAAAAACGCTGTTTGAATTGTACCTGATGGTGGGGATCTCTGATCAACAATCGCAGGCAGATCAGAACCCTGAGGGCAGACTCAGGCAGTGCATGGTCAAGCCATTCACTATAGGAGGAGTGAATATTGTCAGTAACGTCAGCCTTGTGTGAGACAAATGAAGGAATGTTAAAGTATTTCAAGGATATTTGACCTGCAGAGTCGGTTCTTGACCAAAGACACAAGGATGTCAGAGAATAGTGCATGCAGTGGGTGGCTGCTGAAACATCTTTGGTCTCTGTATGTGATGCTGAAAAGTGAGCATATCTATTATTACAGAAGGTCCAAAAAAAGGTACATACTGTATTTGATTCTTTAAAGAAACAGCGAATCTCAAGATGAACTTCTGTAGTTTTATCCTACAAAACTGTTGAGTGTGACAGGGTCCACTTAACACTGCACATCCATTCATTGGTTCGAATTAAGGTCCGTTAATACTTTAGGATAATGGAAAGGCACTTGGGGTGGCCTATCAGATTTCAGGGGTGGTCACCCCAGGCCCCCCTTCTGGAAACGCCCCTGATCTTATCAGCACTGATGTCAACAATTACAAACAGAAGCCTGTCCTAGTTACAGATATATACATACAGCTTGATACTGTAGGAAACCCAGATGATATCAGTGCAGGAAATACCGGAGGTAATGGAGTAAATATTGAACTTTTGAGGACATGGGGCAATTATTCTCTTACAAACAAATGGATATGGGGAAATTTGGACATGTTACCTTTACTAGCTTAAGAAAAGGCTTAAATTGAGCTATATCTGCTTATTTACTGTATGTTTTGTGATTCTAAGAACTTATTTTAAGTTTCAGATTATACGGATTGACACAAAATAGTTTGAAAACCTGAATTTTTCCAGTTCAGAGGCTTCACAGACAATATTGCTGCCACTCCTGTGTCTGTTGGTGTCTTTTGGGGGATGCGGGCCTTGTGATCTGCTGGCTCCACCGCTGCCTGCTTTCCTGTGACTCAATGCCGCCACCTGCAACACAGAGAGTCTCATTATACAACATACACACAGACCTGAAGAAATATGAGCCGGTTTGTATCTTTATCAAAACGTCTGGACACACTGCCTTTGTTGTTGTTTTACCTCTTTTCTGGGGCTGCTTTTGACCAGCAGGGCCTGAAGCCTCCTGAGATCATGAGATGCCCTTGAAAAAAAGAAAGATATTGTTATTATTATTATCAGGTGATTTGTTTTTGACATAACATGGAAATTAATTTTAAGTTTTGGAACAGATTATTAAATAACTGTGAGGAGGAGATGACCCGGCTTACTTGCTTTGGATTCCTCTGGATTTCAGGGGGAATTTTTCTCCTTGTCTCACTTTTTTAACCGGACTGGACATTTTCAGCTTTCCCCTTTGTTTCCATGGGTGTCTTGTGGTTCAACTTCTGACATTTGGGCACATTGTGACAGTTAGCATGCTTAACTCAGACATTCAAAAGAAACATAGTTAACTAGCTTTTGTTGTAAGAGGGCTAGCCAGACTATTTATATTTGGCTAAAGGAAGCAGCTCAATTGACCTTACCTTGTTTGTCAAGTTAACTGGCAGTTTTAAAAAAAGTCAAAGGTCTCTTCCCCTTTGTCAAACTAGCAGCAGATAGTTAATTTGGGCGGCTAAATACGAATCTAGCTTTATTAAATATCCTTAGTCGGGGATATAGGCGACATAGTTTTTTTTTATTATTGAGACATCAGACGCTCCTACAATAGCAAATACGGAAAAACAGTGCTCAGTTTCACTGTATTTTTAACCAATCAGAGTGAGCAGTATTAGAGAGCCTTGGTTGCCATGGATACAACAGACGCTACCGGATTCCGTCACCGGAGTATTTTGACCTATTGTGACGCTGGAATGTCGTTGAGCAACTTGACACAAACACAAACTCACATATTCATATTGTAAACGAACTGCCACTAATAATGTAAAATGGCAACAGCAAATGGACTTTTACATTTACTAATTCAATTAATGTTACGTGAATAAATCTAACCCCACCCTTGTGTAATTAAACCGTAAGATCAAGGAGACAGAGTGGGAGATGTAATTAGTTCAGCATGTTCAAAAAGAAAATTGTTCCACATTTTAAAAAAAAAAGCCCTTTCTTGATAGAACGGTTAGCTGTCGCGAGAAAACATAGAGAGTCAAAGGAATCAAAAATTATCGCGAGGCTGGGGTGTTCCTCCCTTTGTGATTCACGTAGCATTTACGTCAGTCTTTCGGCGTAGATGTGATTCGCGCGAGAGGTGTTGCGTGCTTCACGCACAGTACGTAGCTCAAGCGAAAAGCAGAGAGAAGGGGGAATGTCGGCTTGTGAATGATCGGTTTCTGAGGCGGCAGGGAGCGTCAGCGTTATGGGTGAGACTGCTGCGGTCGGATACTGTCACGACTTATTCAGAAATATGTGTTGTAATCTCAAACTCTGATGGTTTGTGTTGGATTCGAATCGCTAATGGAACAGTTTGGCTTTGCCACTATTTAGCTTCTGCAGTTGTCCGAGCAACCAACGCCCAGTCGTCCGCCTCCAGTTGGATAGGGTGCTTGCTAGATAGGTAGCCAGTTGTTAGCCTGAGCTAAGCTAGCAGGCTGCATGATCCAGCGGGAGTGTCATTTCCTGTCTTTAGCAAAGTATTTCAGTAAACGTTTCTATGTGAATTGTGAGTTAACATGATAAACCACGTTAACCCACTTGTTAGCATGACATTAAAATCTTCACTATAAATACTAGCTATTTGACTAACTGGCTAATTTAGTGTCGTATGTTGGATTAAACAGCTCACGTTCATGCTAACTTGTTCGAACCTATGTGGAAACGACATGTAACGTTACTGCATGTGAGCTGTGGTGGCAATCTTTTTATATTCTGTTTACGTTACATGTAATAACGTTAAATAGTCACACATTATGCAGAATACAACCTATGCAGATGGCCTTTCATTTATACATGAAGACCTTTTCAATACGCATCTTTAAACGGGAACGACCAGTCTTTGTCATTTGTGTGCCCGAAATGGGGGGGGGGGGTGCATTAGTGTGTGATCAATAGTTTGATTAAACTACAACGATTAGAGAATCTAGGTTAGGCAGTCAAACCAGGAAGAAGTGTCACGGTTAGGTATAAGGAGGTTACGGCTGCCATCTAATCTGGATTACAGTGGATGTAGTACCTCACAGTTCATGTTTTGACTTTAAGTTCATTGGCTTCAGACTGTGACCTGTAGTTTAAGTCAGAATATTGGACCTGGTGTTTTTCCTTCAAACTGAAACAGCAAACTGTGCTCTGCTGAGGAGACCCTTTTAAAATCTGCACCAGCAAACTGTAATTTAGTCCTCCACCTGCCACCACTTCCTTTATCAGAGCTGTCAGACATGGCCGGAAAGGAAACAGACAGTTGTCATCTTAAAATGACAGTTCTCACATTTTCCTTCTCAGCTTTCAGCTGTTATGATTCACAAACTGAAGCCGTAGGATGCTGCTGAGATTAAACTGCACATCCTGTAGGCAAATCAACATATTAAGTCATAGTGTCACACAGAAGACATGTGGGCTGTTGTTGGTAGGCAGGAGATGCTCCAGCGTAAGAGACAGAAATTCTCTCCAAGCCACAGGCGAAAAGAAAAAGCTGTAACAGTGAATAGACCTTGCTTAATGGTGCTACTGACATTAAAGTGGAGGGGAATATGCACCACACTGGCCAACTGTCTGTGTTGTTACAGTACCCCAGATCATGAATCATTATGCCCCAGGCTTCTCAGTTTGGGAAAGTAACTCTCTACACAGAATGGTTTGTCAGATGGCCTGAGATTGATTCTCAGTTGTTGTTTTTTGTTTTTGTGCTCTCTCCCTTTGCTTTCTGACCCTGGAAACGCTGGATTTTCCTGCACATTGGGGCTGTGTTACATTGATCTACACAAAACAGCTGTAAGTATTTAAATGATCTCTATGTTTTAAATAATTTTGAATGGACAGTTTCTTTTTTCAACCATTACATATGGGCAGGTAGCATTCAGCTTTGCAGAATGTAATTTTGAATTTTACTGAAAAAGATCTCAAAATCACCAGTAAACCAACTGTGTCCTGTTTAATTACAATTTAAAAAAAAAAAGTGACATGATGCATGACACATGTAGCATTGTATCTTGGATTTGACTATTTCACTCAAGTGAGATACATTTTCAGTGAAAACTGGAATAAGCAGATGCAGAGTAAGTATGCTAAGTTGTCAAACAGTGCTATAAAATATTTTGTCTAACGTTTAATCTGCTTAAGGGAAAAAATTGGGTTCAGGTGGTCAGAAGATTGGGGGTGTATTTCAGTTTTGTCAGCATGGGAATAGAGCTATTAAAGCATAGCAGCTAAAGCGGGGGTATACGATTAGATTTCTTCAGGGTTTTGATGTGTATTTTTTTCCACTCTTTTACAGCAGCAAAAGAATTTGGAAGGATATGTTGGCTTCGCAAGCCTCCCCAACCAAGTGTACAGGAAGTCTGTCAAGAGGGGCTTTGAGTTCACCCTGATGGTTGTTGGTAAGAACACATGCTACTGTGTTTGCCCTTGTTTTATATGAATCATTTCATTGTGTTTATTGCGGTTGGCATTTAAAAGTCCTCCACTGTGTGTGTGTGTGTGTGTGTGTGTGTGTGTGTGTTCAGCCATATTTATACACAAGGGACATGTCCCCCAAGCTTTGTAGTGTTAATTGCTGAGTCAAAGAGGATGGGAACATTGCATTGCTGTTATTTGAATTAATGTTGACGGCAGGTCGTTGACACGATTTTCTAGAACAGAAACATTTGGGATGAATTTATCTAGAGCTGCACTCAGCGAATCAAAAAACAGTCTTTTAAAATGCTTGGATGTGGTGGTTGACAACAGGCCAAGATCCTCCTTGGCTGATCAGTCCCTATTTGGAGGGAAAATGTCTCCTCGGGTCAGAACCATTTCCTGTGGTGGGACCAACAGAATTTGTACCCAGCATGCCTCTAAGAATAGTGTGTCTCCTGTTGCGTTCACAACACTTGATATTTACGGACTTTTTGCTTACAGTACCGCTGATACATTTCAGTGAGTGTGCAGTCTTTTCTTTCCTGTTATTAGCTACTTACATTAAACCATCCACATAACAAAGTACTTGGATTTTACTTGCTCCTGTAAATGCTTTAGTGTGTTTGAGGAAAATAGCTTCATTTGGGAATCATTTTAGAAAAAGTACAAATGGCATTTCATCTAGGAAAAAGGAAAGCAGAGGAGGTCTTGTGGGCCTGTTGGTAGTTAAATGCTTGTCATTGTCTTTTATGGTATCACTCTCTTGCATGGACACACAACATTCAGCTTTTCTTGGCTCTGATGAGCTCTGAGCCCACATGTCCCCCCGCGCAGCGCAATGCGTCACCAGTCTGGTGTGAAAGAGGGAAAAAGGGATGAAAGATAAGAGGAGGGGAAGGAGAGAGATATTACCAGCAGTGACTGGCACGTCTGCCCATGAAACACATGACCCAACAACCTGTTCAGTTCACATTGAAGAGCAGCTCACTTCACAGGCCTGTTATCGCTTCATATTGCAGCAAATTTAACAAGCGCATACCCATAGCTCGTAGTCACATGCCACACATAAAATCTATGACAAACAAATGCCACAGTACAAGCTCTTCAAATTAGCTATGGTGTAAGTGGTGGCTTGTTAAATATTGACTTGTGGCCATCAGCCAAGACAGGCAGTGTCAGTAGTCATTTCCATTAATGATCCTTTTTCACTGGGAGCTTGGAAACCGGGCACACAATGGCCAACCAAGCTTGAGAAGCCTCCCAGACCACACAGCCAGACAGCAGCACATAACAAGAGTCATTGTCTGTGTTGTGTCTTTGGCCTTTTAACTGTTAAGCCAAATAGATTAATGTCTTGGGCAAATGTCAGACTCATTCTTGGATAGAAGCATGGCCTTTGATTGTCTTTAGGATGTGATCTTTGTGTGGATATAATAAAGGAGGTCAGGTTTTTCAGTGTTTTATTCCAAGCAATGCAAAGCTTTACAGTCTGACCATCTTTCAAATTATAATTAACTGTAACTTTAACTATAACTGTGTCACTAAACAAGTGACACACAGTGTTCCTGAAATAAATGATTTGTCTTCTTTTGCTTTTTTTTCAGGTGAGTCAGGGTTGGGCAAATCCACCTTGATCAACTCTCTGTTCCTAACAGACCTGTATTCAGTAGAGTATCCTGGACCTTCACATCGAATCAAAAAGACTGTACAGGTACATTTTGACAAAAAAGAACAATGTTCACCAGCAATATTCAGTGTCTGGGGCTTGGTATGATAGGATAGACAGACACTGCCAGAACAAGCTTCTCCTCCATTTTCTTGGTTATCAGGGTGGCGAGTCGTACTCAATCTAATATATGAAAGGTTACCTGAAAAAGAGCGACAGTGACGACCCCAGCGCCTTTCTGAAAAGTTCAGCTTTTCAATTTTCAACTCGAAGCGCTCGGAGTGGCCGCACAAAAAAGGCGAAGGGCTCTGAAAAAAGGCGGTCACATGCTGCTGCATACGCTCTGTCCTCACTGGGAACAATTGGAAAAAAAGATGTTGGCACTCAGAAAAAATCACTGTGTGGACACGGGCCATTAGGTTGTGGCTGGGAAGAGTTTCTAACCCACAAGCAGCTTTGGCAGCTACCTAAAACATTTTGACGTTTTATTTAAAAATGTGGCCACAGAAACAACAAATACAGATTTATGTAGTGTCTCATAGAATTTCTGTGTTAATGACATAATTGCTTACTTAATTATCTTTTTTTTTTCCTCCAGTGTGTTCTCAATTATGTAGCTCCTGAGTAGATGAATTGCCTTAGTTTTCTAGGATAAATACAGTGACATTAAACTTCTTGGCTTGCTAGTTCAATTACAGCAGCAACTGGACCACTAACATGAAAACGCGCATGAATGCATGTTTGTATAATATTGTGATTTACAGTATTACACTGCCAGTGAACATGCACTGTTGAAAAAAGACAAATGTCCTATGAAGTACCTATGCCTTTGTCACCATACATCATGCAAACGGATTAACAGTGAGCACAGAATAGTTACCCTGAAGGTTTAACATTAGCAAACTTCATCTGAACATTGTGAGGCGAAGAGAGAGTCTCTGTACTTTTAGATTTATCACTCTCGATCCCGCTCTGTTAACACCTGACCTCATTAGTAAAAATCAGTTTTACCACACTGTGATGAGGTTTGATTGACGCTTTGAGACATGAAGTAAAACCTTAGTTTCCCTCGATGTTTTAAACAAGTCAGACTCGCTCTCAGCTGCTGCCATAAATGCTATCTTCCCTAATTACACAACGTTGTCTGAATCTTGAGTGCCTCAAGTGCTGCACTTTGTCTGTCTGCCTGGCAGCATTGCTTTCTCAGAACTTTGCTTCCCTTGTTTCTCAGCATAGTTAGCTAATAGCACAGTGTGAGATGACATGTCGCTACATGCTGCTAGCTTCAAGTGTTTTCTATGTGAAATATATGATCTGTGATGCTATTAGTGCGCAGTGATAATGATTTCACAACCCTTCTTACACACAATGTTTTCTTCTTTTTTTGTTAATTAAATGAATGGTTTGGTTTCAAAGGCGCAATGTTGCGGCAGCAGTAAACACAATGTGCCCTTCATTTATTCTCCTGTGTCAGGTGGAGCAGTCCAAAGTTTTAATAAAGGAAGGCGGTGTCCAGCTACTGCTCACAATAGTTGACACCCCGGGGTTTGGTGATGCTGTCGACAACAGCAACTGGTAAGGATCGCCACAACTTAGCTCAGCTCAGCACAGATGATATTCCTTTATTTATAATCCTTAAAAACTCCCTGACCTTCCTAATTCAGGGGGTACTTCTGGTTCTTTGTGGGGATTTGGTTCCTTAATGGAAGCTGTAATTTGTGTTATGCAGCTGGCAGCCAATCATCGACCACATAGACAGCAAGTTTGAAGACTACCTGAACTCAGAATCCCGGGTGAACAGACGGCAGATGCCTGACAGCCGAATCCACTGCTGCCTGTACTTCATCGCCCCCTCGGGACATGGGTGAGTCTGAAAGACAAATTCATAACACAACTAATGTCTTTTTTTCAAATTCAGAGTGCCCTACCCCACCCTTGTAGTTAGTGTGGGCCAATCCAGTGAGAATCCAGTGCTTGAATTGTCACTCCCTTGCTTAATGTAAAGAAAGGGGATAGAAGTGAGTAATGAATGGGCTGGAGAAAGGAAAGGTTCCACGGAGGAAAAGTGAGAGGAAATTAGTTTTAAAAATGGTGTAAGGAGGGAAATGAGAGGTCAAGAGTGCCTCAAAGGTCAGAGATGCAGGTTTGTGACTGGAAGGGAAGGTTAGTGGTTCAGATTCCTGTACAGTCTGGAAAATCATGGGAAGGGCTGTCAATAAAGCTCTTCCGCCATTTGCATTTTCAGCAAGTCACACCAACTCCTTCCTGCTTTTGGAGCAGCTCAGTGGCCAACAGCATGAAGCTGTGGTCATGCCGCGCAGCTGCTGAGTGTGTGCCGTCAACGTTTGTGTGTGTGTTGTCTTACTCCATCTCCTACACCTTTTTCCCCGGGGCCATTGCTGTAAATTATCACGTGAGACTGACTCGGCTCATCTTGCAAAATAAGGGTTAGAACTTGAAGCTCGTAAAAGGAGACAGAAAAGGAAGGGGACACGAGCAACGCACTCAAAGACGCTGGCAAAATGCCCAGCAGCTGATACTGATCGCCAAATGTTTCATAAAGACATGACTGTGTGGAATTTTAACTGCATTGTTCATTATTCCCACCAGATCTTGTGTAGCTAGTTGACAGCTCAGATGTGCTCATCTTTTTCTTTTTAAGAAGTGTCTTGTGTGATGCACAGTTGAGTCACAGAGTAGAAACTGTTGAAGTATTGAAAATGTAAAAACATTAGAGGTTATTTCCTGCCCTGAAAAAGAAGCTGGTAGCTCATTTAAATGTGTTAATGGGTTTAAAATTATGCCAATATGAAGGCCTGCCCCCAGTCAAGACTATTGACCTTTTTAAAAATACAAAAGGAGCTCAGGCTGTTTGCTATTGTAGGCCAATGTAGTGTTGTGTTTGTGGAGCTACCCAATTTGAATTTATGCAAATGTCAACAGTGTGCTCACATGACCTAAAAGCTGTTGACCATGACTTACTGTAAACAATGAAAAAGCCTCTGTCCTCCTTTCTCCTTGTGTTTTTGTCTTGTCCTTCCTCGATCTGTATGTCCGTTCTCTTGGAGACATTGTGTTTGTACAAGCCAGTCCTCTGTACCCACACAGGCAGTACGTTAGCCTTGAGGATGGGCAGCGTATGCTCTCTCTCTCTCTCATACGCACATGCACACGCACACACGCATACAGGCACACACACACACAGCATCCCCGCATAGCACAGGCCGACAGCTCTCACATGGAATCACAGTGACCTCCAACATTGAGAGACAATCTGGACATTGAGCTCCCAGCTGAACTCTGGTCACTGGTTTTCTGAGCATGTTTTAGTGACTCACTAAGAAAAAGATTGCCCACATCGCCCACTCAATCTTTTTTAAATCATAAAATGTGGCTTTCCCCCAAACTGTGGTTGAACCCAGTTATGAGAGATGTTTTCTGACATTGTGAACATCAGTAAGTCGAGCTGAAAGTCGCTTCAGTCATTTATCAAGTAAAAATAATGGAAAAATGCTACAGTTTCTGAGTTTTCAGCTTCTAGAATGTGAGGATTTGTTACTTCTTTTTGTCACAACCGAGTACATTTTAGACTTTTAGTTGGACAAAACAAGACATTTTAAGGTATCACCTTGTTCCATGTTCTAATATACTCTCATTTTGTAGACCAAATGCTAAAAATATAGTTGTTAGTCGCAGCCTTACTATTATAAAATACTTCCTTCCTTTCTATGCATTTCTGTTTATTTGTTGTTGGTTTTAAATATACATTTCTCATCTCAAATATACTTTCATTTTGGCTAGATTTCTTTTTGTTCTCTCACAAAACAATTGTCCCTCTTTCTCAGTTTAGGCAATGTTTTTGTTTGGAGTTGACATTGGCTTCTTCTCGGTAATGAAATTTGTGCGGGACATGTTCAGTGGAGCCTGATGGGTGCTGAATCACACTGAGGTTGATGTTTTATGGTTTTCTGCATGTAGTTTGACAACAGCATATTTTCCTGGTCAGTTTGTGTCGGATCAAAGCAGTGAATTTAATATTTATAATAGTTTTATTGTAATTGATGCAATGCAGCTATGATGTATTGATATTGATAAGTGAACTGTCTCTTCATACTTCTGTAATGGTGTTTGCTGGCGTGTATGTGTACTGCTCCATAGACCAGCTGTCATTATTTGTTGTTTGGTTTATTGTTAAAGTTGATCATAACCATTTTATAGGATCTTCAGTACATTTTTTTTTTTAAAAATCTGATAAATAGAGAACTAGTAAGATAGTTTTGATTGTTGCTCTTCTTTTAGAGAACAGTTGTTATCAGCTGTTACATTCAGGATTTTTGTGCAGCACTGTGCTGTAATTTGGCCTGCATGACTGTTGCCAACGTGACAACCATGCAGCCCACATCCCACTCTTAATGCTGTATCAGATTCTGCTTCAGGGCAGATTTCAACTCGGAGAGATGTTTCCACTGTGCCCTCAAAGAATCAAAGATTCAGTGATATTGAAATGCAAAGCTATAATTCAGCAATGTCAAATGTTATTTATTCAGCTTAGAATTGCAGCGCTTTCTCACGACTACAAGGTCATTTTCTGAGACATTACAAACATCAGTCAGGCGTCACAAATACTTTTCTATATTTGGTTTAGCTCCACTTCGCCTTGTGTTTTTTAAAGTAGGGCTGACTAAGAAACAAATCCAAAAGCCAGTCAGTCCAAAAATGTAACATTTAGTCCTATAATGACGCAGGAGTAAACTCCACAACAGCTTGATCAATTATTTAGTACTTAAATGTGCTAGAAACTAAGATATCAATACTAAGTAAAAGGTAAAGAGAGATTCAAAATGCTTTGACACTGTCCAGTTGAACTACAGTAAATATATCTTTTATCTCCATCCAGACTGAAGCCCTTGGACATTGAGTTCATGAAACGGTTGCATGAGAAAGTCAATGTCATCCCACTGATCGCCAAAGCAGACACTCTGACCCCAGAGGAATGCCAACAGTTCAAGAAACAGGTCAGTAGTTTCCCCAGCTGCATACTGCTGCATGAAAAATGGCCAGAATGTTCATCACAAAGCAAACCCAAATAAAGTAGACTGTTTGGTGTTACAGCTGTTGGAAAGATGTTGTGGAAAGTTTTTCCAAGTCATTTTTACTTGCATATTTATACACAAAGAAAGATTGATATGTAGTTCCTGTAACTCCTCTAACAGTTCCTGTGAGAATTGCAAACAGTTCAATGTTTGCAATGTGTTTTTGTCTGCTGTGCCTCATTAGTTGGTACACAACAACATCTTTAAACCAGTCACATAAAGTTGAGTTTGAATTCACAAATTTTGAACTTCTTAAAAGCAAAGGACGGAGAGCACATCTCTTGACTAATCTTTACTCTCAATTGGCTCTGCCTGAAGTTGCTAAAAGATCTTCTCGTTCTCTGCCAGATCATGCGGGAAATCCAAGAGCACAAAATCAAGATCTACGAGTTCCCTGAGACAGATGACGAAGAAGAGAACAGGCTGGTGAAGAAGATAAAGGTACTGTGTGTCACCTGACACGTCATATTACGTACGTGTTCGAGTTTGTTACAAACCCAGACTTACTTGGCGTGTTGTTGTAGACCTGACTATGAGTCAAGATGGAAAGAAATGGAATGGGAGAAGCAGGGTTACCAGATCCAGATCTTGGTGGGAGATAGATATCTGATGGGGGCTTTGAGACGCACCATGGATCCAATAGTACAATTCACTTAATGAAATATGGAACACTGTAGTCCAAAAATACACACAATACTCACAAAATGGGAAAAAGAATTAAAGATTCAAATAACGGATGAAAAATGGTACCAAATGTGTACAATACAAAGTACATCCAAAAAATTTTGTTGGAAGAATTTAACCTGTCTTTTTCATAACACCCAAAAGAAAAATCAGGCAACTTGTTATACATCAATACTGTTGGAGACAGTGGGAGCATAGAGGCTGACCATTCACACATTTTCTGGAACTGTACAAAGATAAGGATATATGTTAACGCTACTGTCAAAAATATCTTGGGGATATGAAATTCCGAATACCTGCTCGAGGATGTCGTCTATACTTTATTTTTCACTTAGTTTTACTTGCAGCAAGTAAAAAGGCTGTTACCAGAAACTGGTTCAACACTAATATTCCAAAACATGAACAGGGGTTGGAAATTGTTTAAGAAATCTTAACCATGGAAAAATTTACATATCTTTGAGCATCACCTTCCAAAATAACTGGGAAAAATTGAATATCTTTATGAGACATGACAGTGACAAAATCAAATGAAATACCTCAATAAAAATATAAGTGGGAAAAAAAAACAAAAAAAAACGTGTTGTTCTTTTATTAGGACAAGTTGCCGCTGGCTGTAGTAGGAAGCAACACCATCATCGAGGTGAACAGCAAGAGAGTCAGAGGGAGACAATACCCCTGGGGGGTTGCAGAAGGTATGACGGTTTAGTTACCAGTGAAAAATACTTAAAAGCTGAAACTCTGTGAAAAGAAATGGAAAGAAGTTTTGTAACCAAATGAATTTGGGCAGCTGATTAAAAACAGTAAGAGGCTTAAAATGTATCATATCAAATAAAAAATGAGGATAAGAATGTTTGTACTTATACAACATGTAACAAAGTCTTGTGTCAAATTTCTTGGCATAATGACGGGACATCCCTGAAAACTTGACCTGAACATAATGTATGTTGCCCTGCATTGTTAAGTGCATCAGACCCGAGGTGTAACTCAGTGTTTGAGAAACAAACATGGTTGACTGACTTTCTTGTTTTCCCTTCTAGTTGAAAACAGTGACCACTGTGACTTCACCATCCTCAGGGACATGCTCATCAGGTACTGACAGAAACAAAGAAGATAAGAAACCTTTGTCAGTTACAGTCAATAAAACTTCAATCAAACCAAAGGGTTTCTGAGACGAGCAGTGCAGATTCTCTGATAATGTCTTTTTGTATAAAAGCACAAACCACTTAATGTTTAACTTGGATTGTGTTGCAGCTGAAACTGAGTGCATTTTAAACATTTTGACTTCTGTGTCCCCAGAACTCACATGCAGGACCTGAAAGACGTGACAAACAACGTCCACTATGAAAACTACCGCAGCAGGAAGCTTGCTGCTGTCACCTACAACGGAGTGGACAACAACAGGGTTAAAGGCCAACTGTCCACCAAGTAAGTCCTCGACAAAGTATACCACAAACAGCTGTTGTAGTCAAGAGAAGCAGGACAAGTTCACTTCTAAATTAATGTTATTCACCAACTGCCTTCTTTATATCTGCAGTTTAGATTATGTAGCATAGAACGGGATCTCTGAACTGCTGGTTTCCTGCCTCAGTTCCCAGTTTATTAAGCTGGTTTACAAGCCTGTTCATTTCAGAACGCTGGCATTGTATTGATAGAGAGTTGTAGTATGTTTTGCAGGCCCTAAATTGATGTAATTTTTCATTGTTGCATAGGTTAAACTAGGTGTAAAAAGAAACAAATTTTCCATCATACTTTCATATAATTGTGAATGAGGTATTAAATTATATTCTACTGGATCTGGTAGTAAAAAGGTCTTAAATTTAACTTGTTGAACCTCCACAGAAAGCCAGATGAAGCATCATGAGTGACATCTGGCTTGTAGAAAGTGATTTCAGATTTAGGTTCCAGGTAACTGGAAAAGTCTGTGTTGGAGGAATTCATTCATTTGTTCTCTGTCTGATGTTTGATAAACACTCCATGATTTCGCTTTGGTTGTAGCTTCACAAAATCATGCCACTGACTGAAGTTTCCATTCAAAGCACTATGCTGCTTTCTCATTCATGTAGACTAGCAAATGGCTAACTGACAGCTAAAATTCTAGCTCTACAGCTGAATAAAGGCTTCACACTGCTGATGCTAACACACAGCTAAACATTTGAACAACTCTGCTGACGTATTTGACACCCAGCTCTCAAAGCCAGCGTTTAAAAAAAAAAAAAAAAAAAAAGTGGCTGAAATCACAGAACTAAGACATTTTAGTGCATGAACTCATTATTGCATGTTGTGTGTGTGCGTCTGTGCGTGTGTGTGTGTTTGGTTGTGTGTTGTTTTTTTTTAGACTTGACACAGTTGAAGGAATGTAAGTGGTCTTTTTTTTTTTCACTTATTTTCGAGACCCTTGTGAATGATGATGATCATCTCTCTCCCGTCCTCTTTTCTCCCTCGTTGGATGCATTTGGGTGTTTTCTTTCCTCCCTGTTGACTCGGGTCTTGTTTTTCCCAGACTTCCCCCTGTCGGTAGATATTCCCAGGAACAGCAGGAGAAAACTGTGAATTGCCACACTCATGAATATAGTTTTGCAGCTATGAATGCGTTCATTTTTTTTTTCCAACAACAAAGCTTTTATTTCCTTCCACTGGTGTATTTATTGCTCCACCTGCTGCTGCTGTTAGCCATACTTGGAGTGATAACAGAGACCTGTACATGAGGTTAATGGAGTGGTTACGAATGATTATAAGATGCTCGACATTAACAAAGCAACGTTATGCAAGAATTTATATTTTTTTTGCGATTTGGCACCTCTACAGTTGCCAACAACTAAAAGCAAGTCTTGAGATTTACTGTTGCCTGGCCTAACGACAGCTATCGCTAGCAGAAGTTAGCGGTTACTTTAGCAGCACTGAGAGTTGAGGCAGAGCTGCCGGAGGACATCAGAGGGAAAACCAGAAAACATTTTCTACATAAAATATGATCCAATTTTACTGACTTAGCTGGTGATGTATGTCGTTGTGCCATAAAACATTACGTACTTCTCGCAGGAGATCGTGCTCGCTCATCCAAGTCATGTAGTACAACAACTGCTGCTATACTCCACTTTTAGTTGTTCAGGTTCTCGTTTAGTCATTACTAAGTGGCATTTAGTAAGTGACATCCACAAAACAACCACAGTGACTGAAGAAGCATTACATCTGTAATAATGAAATATATAAAACTATCAAGCCTATCATCGCATCTAGACTTTCTTCATGATGTCAAATTGAATGTTTCCCTACTGAACTAAGAGTTTTGCTGAATTTTATTTGAATTATATATACTCAAGGACCTAAAAACATGATCAAAGTTAACGTTTGGACAAAAACATTCTTAGGTATTATTTATTAAGACTTAAATGCTTAAAGTCTCATGACATGGTATCACTTTTTCCCAGCTTAGCCCGCCCACTTCAAACCAGTGAGAAAAGTTCAGAGAAAAATACAAATACAGAAAATCTCTCAACTAAATTAGCCAAAACTGTTCTAACTTTTGCTACATCCTAACTTAAACCTCACCTTAGCAATTATAAAGTAATGTAGTTACCCTAAAACTTTATACCAAAGCTGTCAAACAGACCCAAACTTTATATATTTATTTGTTTTGATTTTAAAACAGTATATTCCTGTTATCTCACATGGTAGAGTGTGCACCCCATGTACTAAGGCTACTATATCCTCACTGCAGTAAAAAAAAATAATAATACAGCATCACTTTCTTATTGTAATATTTACACCATTATATACTTTACATGTCACCGCAGCAGAATAAGGGTAGAGCAGGCTTTACCCCGGTCATCATCCCAGAATATACATTCCTTGTAACCGCAGGTAACCTCTCCACATATGTAATGTCAGGTCTCTGTGCACTCCCACTGCAAGAAAACGTCCTGGTGAGCTTTACTAACATTTAACCCACCACCTGCACTAACAGTCGGTGTTCACAGGCTCCTCGCAGTAGCTTTCAGGTCCTTCTTCTGGTTGGTTTGGTTGCCTGTTCCTATCTCAACCTTTTTGGATCCCGTCCTTCCTAAAACTTTACCTCTTGGCCCTCCTGCCCCCTGATATGTTGTATTTCTGTGGGAAACGAGGGCTAATATTGTTATGATACATGTTGAGATTTGTACAGAGCTACAGTAAGTTTCTGCATACATTTTTCTTTTCTCTGAGTAAAACAAGCTCCTCACTCTCTAAATTAAGTTCAGTTAATTACATCACAGTTCACAATGTATCAGCAAGCTGATGAGTAGGCCAGTGTTGGTGATGCTCTGTAGTGCTGGTGTAAATCTGTGTGTGCGTGCGTGCAGGAGCCCCCTGGCCCAGATGGAGGAGGAAAGGCGAGAGCATGTGAACAAGATGAAGAAGATGGAGATGGAGATGGAGCAGGTGTTTGAGATGAAAGTCAAGGAAAAAGTGCAGAAGCTCAAGGACTCTGAAGCTGAGGTAAAATACACACACACACACACACACACCTGGTTTAATGAATACGGCCATTTTTGACATTTTTCAGTGGTTAGAACTGTGAGGGAGCTTTATGAAACCTGTCTTGATGAATTACATAAATGAATGTTCTGCTTTCTACTTCCCTCTTTTGTGCGTGTGTTTTATTTGTTTGTCTCTGAAATCAGGAATTAAGATAAAAGAAATTTCCATGTGTGTAACACGCAGACTGTAGGACTGTCGGTGTTACACTGACATCTTTTTAAAACTTATTTCCATGTGTGTAGATCATTGCAACAAAATACCAAAGTACAAAAGTCCATTCATACACTATAAAGCTTATTTAAGTCAGGAAAATAAAGCTAATGCCAGCTTTGGCATTCTGTGGGCAACAACTGTGACAAGAAAATTGCTGTTTCAACCAAACGGTTTAATTTGTTGCTGAGCTCAAAAATATTACAGCACATTGAGGCTCTTTGGATTCTCTTTGATTCAATTATAGTATCTATTTAAAGGCTTGTCTCTCTTTCAGTATAACAGAAGAGGGTATTGTGTCGAGTAAAAACCCCTGTGGTTCACATGTTTTGCAGTCTGAGAGCTGTGTGACAATAGCAGCGACCAGGGCTTTGTATTTTTCGGTTTGTCTGTACGTCCGTCTGGAACATTCTTGTGAACGCGATATCTCAGGAGCTTCTGAAGGGAATTTCTTCAAATTTGGCACAAATTATAATGAACTAATTATGACCGAATTTCACACAAATGTCAAACAGGATAAAATTATGATTTTATATGCTAAAGGTCAAAGAATTTCACTGTGACATCATAATGTTTTCTGGCCATTATTCAACACCATAACAGAAGTGGAGATTGTGACCATATTTCACATTTACTCAGAATTGGTGACGATAATCTTGGGTATCCACCTCGAAACTCTGCTGATTGTATAGATCTTCTGTGCTGTCGGGTTTAACGTGTGTGAAGCATCCACGTTTTAGAATTTAGAGCTTCTTTGTGTTCTATCAGAATCAGCATGTGAACACATACAAGGAATTTGTTACACACTAATAGACATACAGCGTTAGTCCACTACAAACTCTTTGGTTCTGCTGATATTCATCGTAAGGTGAATTTTTGTTGTTGCACCATGTGATGAAGCTCTCTGTCAGGCCTCTGTTCTCCTGTAAAAAATAGTCTCTAAATGAAGACGGCTGGAAATTATGTCAGTAAAGGGATAACTTCCATTTCAACAAGAACTACACTTATTACCTTTTATTGAATTCCTTCAAAGTCTTCACTTTATGAGTCTGGACAGACATGGATGTAAACTGCAACTTGACTGGTGGGCAGAGATATACAACTGTGAGGCTGTGATTCTAATTGACTGCATGTGTGATGGTACTTTTGGGTCCAAAGTACTGACGTCTCCCACTGTTCTGTGTGTCTCTCTGTAGCTTCAGCGGCGTCATGAGCAGATGAAGAAGAACCTGGAGGCTCAGCACAAGGAGCTGGAGGAGAAGAGACGCGTGTTTGAGGAGGAGAGAGCAAACTGGGAGGCCCAGCAGCGCCTGGAGCAGCAGAAACTGGAGGCGTCCAGGTACAACATACACACACACACACACACACACACACTCTGTTTTAACAATACCAAGCATTTAAACAGGCACAAATTCATGCACTGTGGGATTCATAGACCATAGTTTTAGTGGAGTGTAATGGATTACTGCCACCTTGTGGCTAGCTGACAGAAGGGTATATTGGATGTTCTTAAACTGCATCAAAAATGGGCTGACGGAACACGTGTCAGACTGTTGGTGGTACCATCAAGCTATCAACTGTGTAGATTGTTGATTTAAAACACTGTTAAATGTACTTTATTTTTCCTTACCCTTGAATATATTCATTAAATATGCAACAATCGAAGTTAAAATGTAGAGGGAAAACACACTCAGTTATTGTGCATCCAGAGTTTAACTCTCAGAAGTTAATCTGCCTCATCACGACTGCACAGGTGTGGTTTGATCACAAGTTTGGTTCAAATGTTTCAAAGATTCTGGGGCGCCCCGTGTGCCAAGGCTGCGTCCTTGCTGCAGCAGTCGCAGGTTCGACTCCCACCTGCGGCCAGTCTTTGCTGCGTGTCATACTCCTCTCTCTACCCCCTTCACTCTGCACTCTCTCGCCGACTATGGCCAAAAAAATTTGTTTGTTTATGTTTCAAAATTCTTGGTGCTTAAACGTCTGCGACACCTTTTTCTACCTAACCGGTGAGAGCGTAGACAAAAACACAAATTCAGAAATCTCTCGTGAAGAAAAAATGTTGGGAACCACTACTGTAGACAACATATACCTTGGTATAATAAAGCATATAAAAGCATCAGTACTATATAGGTTATTGAATATCTTATTTCCTGCAAACACAACTTACAAAGTGATATATTTGCCACTTGTAGAACTGAAAGGAAAGGAGCTGAAATGTTATTTAAAGTGTTGTGTATTTATAGTTACTGATGATGCAGAATGTGTCTTTCCTTTTCTGCAGGACTCTGGAGAAAAACAAAAAGAAAGGCAAGATCTTTTAAAAGACGGCCGGCAGGACCACCCCAGCTCGACTCATTTTTGTTTGCCAACGTTGCAGGTCAGGACACCAGTGTGTGTGGCACTGACATCACCCACCTCCTCCCCTTCTTTCTCCTTCTCCACCCCCTCCCTGTGCTCCTGCTCCCAGCCACTAGAGGGGGGCACTGGGGGTATAATGTGAGGAGGTGGATGGGGTCTTCGTGTACTTACTGAAATGCCACCACAGAGCCCCCTCGCTGCCTCGGGACCCGTCGAAGAATGTGTTTTCCCTTAACAAGAGAGAAAAATTAACCCGTTTTAGAAAGGCCAAACCCATCTTATTATTTTAATTATTATTATTATTATTGATGTTATTATTATTGTTGTTGTTATAACTGCATACTGCCCCCCCGCCCCCACTTGCTGCTCTCTCTTTTTTTTTTTCATCCCAAGGTTGCTTTTAAAGGACTGATGTGTACAGATTTACAGAGAGCACTGCAGAAAAAAATCCCCATGACTCATGTCTGTTGTACAATCAAGTTCTGGTGAATTTTGTTTACAGGAAAAATGAAAGTAACAGTATATGAACATTAACCTGGTCTTCCATCGTGTATTAAAGTAAGAAGAGGACAAGGCATTAACTAATCTTTTTTGTTCTGAGTGTATCTGGTAAACCTCTAACCCTTCTCAAAGAGACAGTCGACAGAAAAACATGAAATAAAGAAAAACGATAAAATGCACCCTGGCCTTTTTTTATAGTTTTTTTTTAAAACTGCTAAAACTTCTTTTCTTCCGAAATGTAATGCTTTGTTTTTCCTGTCTTTAGCTATTCCCACTAGCCTCGGACCACCATTTATAACGTCATACGTGTTATATTTCACTTTAGTTTATTTTTATATATACCGAGCCAGCTGAAGTAATAAACTTCTTTTGTACGTTTCGAAAAATCCTCAGAGACTTGAGAGCAGCGTCCACTGTTGAGAGGAAACACACTTTCACATAGAACAGTGATCCTGGACGCTTAAAAAAGAGAAAAGAGGAAAAAAAAAACAATATTTCAATCACTCTGCGGAAACGATCAGTGAGAAATGAAGAGTCAACACCGCAATTTGCTTTGGCTATGTACTCCATCTCTGTATTTTTAATTTTATTTTTCATTTGTATTGTACAAAGTCACTTAATAAACCTGTGATGATATTGAGGAGTGACATGGGTTTATTATGGAAACTGCTGTGGACATGCTTGGTCAGGTGATGATACAAGCTGACACTTTTTTATATCATTTTATATTACTGTTAAATTTGTGTCAGACCGTTTTGCACCGCTTCGTTTCAGCACTAGGTGGCGCTGTGTCAAACTCTGCTGTTAAATGTGACCTTTTTAAAATATAATAATGACAGAATAACCAAACAACATAAATCTTATTGGAGTCAGTCTGGAAAACAAATCTTCAATCTTCTGTGCGGCTCACGTGGCTCCTGCGGGGATGACATCAGCTGTTACCAGGCAGATTCCCGCCGAAATTACCCTTCAGTATTTGTTGTCATCATTGGAAGTATCATACCTTGATGCTCAAAGCTCCTTTTACCCATCAGACCCACAAAGGTTTGAAATTTATGCCCTGGGATTGAAAGAATCCGTTTAAATGGGAGTTACTTTTTTTAATTAAACATCTGGATTTGATATTTGTGCTGAAAACAAGCAAAAACAATACTTACGTTTACGTGCTGTCTGTGATTTTGCTGTTTGGCGGTAAGAAACTAAATTAAATAAATAGAAAAAGGTAAACAAAATCAGATCTGAACGCAGCAGTCTTAAACATAAATATAATATTAATTGGTGTAAAATGCCATCAAATAGCTCTACCGGTGTCTTTCTTCCCCATGAGTCCGAGATATTTGCGTAGTCCCGGTTTTCTGATATTTCTCACTAATATATCTTGGATTACTGCAGAGTTTGGCCATTTGTTCTTGTAGAAGACAGAAAGAATGCAAAGAAACGAGATTAAGTGTTGCTAGATTATCTCTGTATAAAGATTATACTTGAGTCAGTGAAATAAATCGTCTTGCAGAGAGCTTCCAAACCGAAAAGACATTTAGTTTAAGTTGTTTTTTGTGTCGGTGAGGACTTTTCCATCCCCAAAATCTTGCGGAAACTTTGGAATTATTTTGTTCATGTTATCATAAATATAAAATTTCAATAGATACACAAAGAGTTTGAAAAGTCTTACCTCCTCGATGCCCTCTCTCCAGTCGTCAACATCCATTTCTTGACAGAAAACATTTGCCAGGAGCAGCGCAGCTATTACAACAAGTTTAACTAGCTCCATCGTTGCAAACTGTGCGTAAATTCACCCAAATGCCACTGCGTAAAAATATAAAAGCAGGATCCTTTTGTCTGGATCACAGCTAATGATAAATAACTTGCGTGCAGGTAGTTTACACCTCGCTGCTGGGTTATTTGAATGCAGAGAACAGATTAACAGTGGGTCTTCTCCGGTTATGCACCGTTGCGCCACGGGATCCATTAACGCTACTTTTGCGCACAAGGACTTTTACGCACAGCTGGAGTGGATGATGTCGGTCGTCTCCGGCAATTATTCTGAGTCACAGGGCTTCATTTTGACATCTGTTAATTCATGTTTCATGCGCTGGGTCCATGAAAGATAAAACTGTAGTGTTTATGGAATACTGTGATGGGTAGCCTGAGGTCTGACCAACATTGTGGGACTTCTACAATCCAAAATATTCAGATCAATTTGCTGAATGGCCCCTCTCAACGTACCATATATTATATTATTATTACTGATGCATATTTCGGTGTAGAGATTTTAATGTAGCTGACGAAAAATGGGATATCTGAGCACACACTTTAATTTATTAGCCTTCATTTATGGTGCACACCTCTATTTTTTATGTTTCGTGCTTGTTGCATAGCAGCTTTGTTTGTTTACATGTTTATACAGTAGTAGCCCATTACGCTGCAGTTGTATTATTGTACTTTTTCTGGTGTGACATTTTAATTATCCTGCGTGGAATGTAGTTTAAATCAGGCTACAATACAGTGGATTTAATGCATAGATTAAAGTATGTAGCCACTTAATAACTTCAATTTTTTAAATTCATTTTATAGAGTAGAGAGGAGTTTACGTAATTATTAAAACATTCATGAGTTTCGGCCAAAAATTTGGTCATTAATGTAGGCGATCCCAAAGTCTCGCGAGGAATTATCGCAAGATCTGCTAATTGTGCTTTAGCATAATGAATTGCTAAATATTCATCATATAATTAGACTATTTTCTAACAAAGATACAGTGATATAAACAGATGATGTAATGGTTTCCTGACACGTCTTAACACAATATATTTAGTCATGGCATTAAAGGTCAGTGTCGTTAAAACCAGCTTTGAATAATCCGGATCAATTTGGCAACCGATGGAAATCCCGTTTTCGAGCTGTCAACGCATTTAGCGCCTTTTAAGGCTTTCTGTCCTCTAGGGCTTCCGTAGACAGTGGCACGTCCCGCCTCCAACTCAAAACTGTAGATGAAGATTAGGAATCATAAAACCGTCCTCTGACAGACTTTAACCGCAGTCTGACCTTTTACTTTCAGATAAACCCGGTAAAAAAATGCTCGGTCTTTGCTGTTTGCGGTGAGTTTAACGTCGCTCGCCGTCAGCGGGAACATGGCTTCGTTGCGTTTGAAGTTCTCGGTGTTGTGGTTCGTGGTTGTTTTGACAGCTCATGTGACCGAAGCTACAGGGAAACCGAAAATGATTGGAGATGAAGCGGCCTCCGAGTTTCAAGGCAACACGGTCATGTTGAGATCCGGTAAAACCTCCATGGCGGCCGGGCCGGAGCCAGGGGACCTCGCGAACGCGTTTACGGTCCGAACTCTGGATGGGGAATTCTCCTACGAGGCAGGTGCTCTGCGGGGACCTCTCATCATCCACGCCTTCACCAATAAGTCTGGGTTTCTGGAGTGCCTGTGGAGCTCTGAGTCGTCTCTTACCAGCCTGGTGCAGGACCTGCCCGAGAGTACCCAGGTGCTCATCCTGTCCCTGGACGACTCCGCGGTCAGTGATGCTCTGTGGATGAGGGACCAGGTGCAACGGGTCGCCATCACGCACAGGTGCCCAGAGAGAAGCCACTGCTTCCAGGCAAAGGGTAGTGGTTGTAATAGCAACACAGCAATGTTAAAATAACCACATTAAAAATAAAAATCTCAACATTTTCTGTGAAGAGTCTGTTGAATACATGTAATGGAGTTAAAAGTACTATAATCCTGAATTAAAGTACAAGTACCTTAAAATTGTACAAGTACAGTACTTGCAGAAATGTACCTGGGAGTAGCAAGATGATGCAAACACATTTGGAAAAGTAATTTGATTTAAGTTTATTAAGTTAATTAATAACAAAAATCTGTGCCATCAGTTAAACAGATGGATGTAGGTGTGTAACCAGCTGGTAAAACAATAATAAAACAGTTAAAGTGAATAAATTAGTGGCTGGCTTGTTGGATTAATGGAGACGTTGGAAATGAGTTTTAAAGCAAAATAAAACAACAGAGGCCAAATCACCTGCTGCCAAATTTGCAGGCGCGTTAGTCTCAAAAAGTGCTGCGAAATAATCTGTCAGTTGTACTGTAAACTGTACGGACACAGACAAACCGCAATGGAAAAAACAGGAAGTGTAGTCACAAGTGAAAACCACCCATCTGTGTAGGAATTTGTAGTCTCCAACAATATAATGATCTTATTTTACACATTTACAATAAATCAATCAAAAATGCAGGTTCTAAAACTGCTCATTTTCCCTCTATAAGCTAGTTTTTACATTATTTTGAGAAGGTTTTTTGGCGACACATTATTACGCTGTATCTGCTGATAGAAAGCTGAGTGTAAATAATGTTTAATATCAGTTCTGTGATCTCCTTTCATTCATCCTACATGTTTCTGCAGAAAGAAGGAGGTTCTGTCCCGGCTGCACTTCTCTCCGGTGCCGGTCTTTGCTCTGGGTAACTGGATACCTCTTGTGTTTTACTACTGGGGCTGCGTGTCACGTAACTGTGTCCTCGCCCAGGCTGTTTTCACCTCCGAGGGTAAGACCACCGTCTCCTCATGGGCCTAATGGGTCAGATTGTGTGACAGAGAAGTACTGTACGTTTGTCGTTTATAAGAGGAATTTAAAAGTAATACTACTATCACCAAAACATACTGTATTATGGTAGAATTAGTAATATTAAAGCTGCATTACATGCATTTTAATGAGTGCATCACTCTTATCATCTTGTCATAGCATCCCAACTACTCTCACGTAGAGCTGTCACGCTTGGTCAATTAATCGATCAACAAATTGGCAAAAATGTCAAAAAATTAGCTGCTTCCAACTTCTTAAAAGTAAAAATTTGCTGTTTTTCTCTGTCATGTATGAGAGTAAATAAAGTCTTTGTGTTTTTGACTGTTGGCTGTGACAAAAGAAGCGCTGTGAAGACGTCACGTTTGGCTTTGGGAAATTCTGGTCAATATATGGACTAAACGATTAATTGATTAATTATGAGAATCGTTTTTTTAGGTTCCAAAAAAAATGTCCTTTTTGTTGAATGTTTTCATGACAAAATTCCCTTTCTTTCCTGTTAAATACAAATACTTTTTTTTTGTGATGCATTTTACATTCAAGAGCATACAGTATAAAAACATGTTGGCGTGACTGAGCCAAGGTGTCTTAACTGCGGGTTAAACACTGCAGTATCACAGTTTGAAGGTTTGATGGGGCGAAAGTGTGTATTTGTATTCAGTTGACGTCTAAACATTCATTACTTCTTAACTTTATTCCCAGAATTTCGGGGCGTAATGGTGCCGTCAGTTTCACTCAGTAGTGTTTGCTGTAAGTGGGTTAATGTGCAGGGTCATTGTTCCTCTCTTCAGGTTTCTTAAAGGTGTCAGCAAGCGATCACTCGTTTTCACATATTCGTTTGCATTTATCATTTTCCTCTCCTCACAGGGTGGAAAATGCCTATTGTTATCAAGAGACTGGATGCCAGGTACGATTGGCTGATGGCGCGCTGGAGTCAGAGGTCGTATCAGCTGATGGATGCAGGTGACGGGTGTGATCCTTCCCCCTCCATGGCGGGTGCTGTGGCCTGGGTGTCTGAGGGCAACTGCTCATTTTTCACTAAGGTCTGTTAACGTCAGTGATAATGCTGCTTCACTATCCAGGAAGGAGTTCATTTTAAAGCTGATTATTAAAATAATCAGCCATGTCTAAACAATTATTTCGTTTCAAACGTGCGCATTAAAGGTTCCCTGTGGAGTTTTCGACCCCCTAGTAGCACCATGAAGCTGTTTTTCTGTGTGTGGGTCTCTTGTTTTGTTTATCTCGCTCACAGCCAATGGTTTCACACTGTTCCACCGATCTACAGGTGGAGGTAACACGCCAAGATATGTAGGTAAGAAGAAGACTGCCAGCTAGTAAACATGGACGCAAACAATGCTGGATTTAAAATACTAACTCGGCTTTGCAAATGTTTTATGAGGAAATGCATTCAACACATTTGTTAGATTTCAACGATACACACAGCATCATACATTGGACGTAAAACTCCACAGGGCACCTTTAAATGTGGAGTTTTTATAAATGTTAGTCTTTGGCAACTTTTCTTGACGTATGATTTATTTAGGGCACACACACAAACCCACACATGTTCAATTTACTATATACTGTACACTGATCAGCCACAACATTAAAACCACTGACGGATGAAGTGAATGACATTGATCATGGCTACAGTACAATGTTCTAGTGAAACTCTGGGTCCTGGTATTCATGTGGATGTTCTTTAACCCATAAAACCCTCCCGAAGATTATTTCAGACAAAGTAAACCCCCTCATAGCAACAGCACTCCATGGATTGTAATTCTTCAGGCATGTCCCATGTCGCTCAATCAGATTTGGACCTGGGGCATTTTGAGGCCAGCTCGGGACTTTAAGCACACATCGTCCTGCTGGGGGACCAATATCCAGGATCCAGCAGAATATCACACTGTAGCGAGATGATCAATGTTATTCATTTCAACTGTCAGTGGTTTTAATGTTGTGGCTGATCGGTGTATATATGCTTATAACAAGAAGAACACGAATCCTCACATTTAAGAAGCTCTAATTTTTGCCTTTTAAATTAATTAATTATTTCTAAAAAAAAATGTTAAAGTTGGAAAAAAAGGAGGTTGTGCTTCAACAACAAGAGTCTCAGTGGAGTGCTAAGTCCAAAATCCAGTGAGTATATTCCAAAAAATGTGAAAGGGCATCACATCTCAAATTTCAAAGTCAAGGAGGACAAAATACTCACATCTCACTTGTTTATTTGGCTCAAAATGTGAGATTTGAGAAGTGCTGCCCTTTCATGTTTTTTGGAATATTATCAAAAATTTGGTTCGCTAATTCTAACGACTGCCTAATTCATTAATCGACTAATTGTTTCAGCGTATTTAATCTCACTCTACATAAATGACATAACCTGCTATATATTAATTTGTCTTTACAAAAAAAATCCAATCAAAGTCTGAACAGTGTTTCAAAGCATGTATGGAATCAATGGACAGTTTTGTAAATGTTGGTCCCGTTCTCTCGACTAAACTATTAATCATTTATAAGAAGAAGAATTATCAGATTTATTGATAAGGAAAATGATCATGAGTTGTTATCTTGTGTTTTTTTCTCCTTTAAAGCTTTTGATTCCCTCCAGCAGTATCGACTGTAATTTAATATAAATTCATCATTGGACCCCCCGGTTGTTGTTCTTCCCTCCAGGTGCAGAGCATGGCCAAATCCAACGCCTCCGGTGTCCTTGTCTACGCTCTTCCTGGTAACCCGATCCAGGACATGAACTGTGTCGGGGATGAATGCAACACCACGCTGGACATCCCCGCTGCCATGGTGCACCTGGAGCCTTCGGTCGCTCAGGCGCTCCGGTAAGACCCTCGCAGCTTAACGTCCTTCCTACATAGATTAACTGAAGGCTTTCAAGGTTAACGGAATGATCCTCAAATGTCTGTTTGCTTCCTCTCTGATTACGCTGCTGACGTGGTTGGGTCAATTCATCATTTATTTCCTCTGAAGGACAAGACATCTGATTTTAAAAGTGTAGTTTAGATGCAGATTGCAACCAACTGAACACCCCTCATATCACTCTCCCCTACGGTGGCCACTAAAAAGACGTCTCTAGAGCCAGTGTTTGGTTTGTCTGTTCAGGGCTATAAAATGCTCATTCTAAGGGAACAAAAACACAACAATTCTTAGTTTCAGGTGTTTATACACTCATGAAAACGTGATTATGAATATTCTGTTCCATCTCTGCCTCTAAATCCCGCACACTGGACCTTTAGTTTCGCACCATCCTGTTTGAAATTTGTCATCTTTTAATTTGGTTTGTAGGTCTGGACAGCTGGTGTACGCGTCCTTGCAGAACACCCCATCCCCAAACTTCTTCTTCAGTATTAACAGACAGGGGGCGCTGGCTGAGATGGGCTGGTTTCTTTACCCCTCGTTCAGCTTCGTCAACTGGCAGGCCCAGTGGTAAGAACACAAATGAAGGACTGAAGGGTTGAGATTCCAGGTCCTATCAAACAAATCTTACCCTAGATTTCCTAAAAATTTAAATTAATATCCTTTTTTTTTTCTTCACAATTTGAAATGTAGACGTTCTATATCTGAAAAAGAATTGGACCATAACACCAGGCGATAAGAGCCACATGTGTGAAAAGTATGTTTTTATGTTTTCTCTGTGACTTTGTCTTCAGGTTTGATTTCTACACTGATCTGCAGACCAAACTTCAAACTCCTGCGAAGGTTGTTCCTGTTTTTGACAAAGTCCAAATGCAGGGGGAGAAAGGAGCGGTGGCCACAGTCGACATGCCGTTAGGTAACTTCATCAACAATATGTGCGAGTCAGCATTTTCTGCTTTGTACTAAAAATAACACGTATCTTATGGTGATCATTATTGTTGTTTTAATGTAGCCCTGAAACATGTTTTAGATCGTCGTGTGACACTCAATCTCTCCTCTGGCACACAGACTAGTGATATTCATCTTAAGGTTTGCAGCACAAGGTGTCTGATTGTGAGTGTAAAAAAAGTGTAAAGAAACTTCAGTTTAATGTATTTTAACAGACCCTTTCTGTGTAGCTGTGGTATGGGAGCACTGGCAAACAAAGAGGGCTTAACCGTGATGATATAATCCATTTTATGGGACACTTTACTATTCAAAGCATCCATTAGAGACCGTTCAGCAACATTAGCATGGAGGGCTAAGGGAATTTTGCGTTAGAGCAGCACTGTGAGCTCTCACTGCAGGACGAAGAGGAGAATATTAGTGATGGCGCTGATATTTGTACATGATCTCTCTCTGCAGGACTGTTGGACTTCAACGCGCTGGAGCTCGATGCGTCGCTGTCGTGTCCCGGCAGGAGAGACTCGTCCTGCGCTCACTGGGATCACACAGTGCAGCTGTTCATCTGCTGTGATCAACTCGGTCCGTACTGCAACATGGAGCTGGGCCGATGGATCACTGCCTTCCGCAGGTCAGAATGTTGGTGCACAACAAATACAAAAAGATCACCATGATACGTTTTGTGCAATAAATAAATCTGTATGTGAGTCTTTTAAAAATTCTGAACATAGTATATTATGTGTACTGTTATACCTTTTTTACTACTATATTCAATGTTTGTTGAAACACAAGAATCAGTTTATTGACAATGATAAGTAATAACCACCATGTAGGAACACACACACACACACACACACACACACACACACACAGATATTAAAGGAATAATTCAATATTTCTTACCCCGAGTTCGAGCAGAAGATCGATACCTCTCTCATGTCTTTACTCTGCCAGCAGCTGGTTAGCCTAGCTTAGCACAAAGACTGGAAACAAGGGGAAACAGCTAGCCAGATATTTAAAAAAAAATAAATGACGTGACTGCACCTGGACAAGAAATGACCCCTGGGAAAACCACAAGTTGTCCGATGTCATATAAAAACATGTGTTATCCAACAACATACAGATTCTTCATTATGAGCTGTTATTTTATCCGATGTGTGTTATTCTGGCAGAGGGACTGGACGCTGGCTGACAGACGTGTCCCCTCTGCTCCCCCTGCTGGACGGCAACAAATGCACCTTGACCATGAAGACGGTGCCTTGGGCGATGCCGTGGGTCGTCTCCCTCAACCTGAGATTCAGTATCGGCAATCAGACAGGTATAAACTCTGAAGCTATCATGATGTTTGAGGGTGTACTGACCAGGTGATGCAGTGGGGTGACATGAAAATATCATATCTTTAAACTGTGAGACGTTGCTGATGAGGGCGGGAGAGTTGGAGATGAGGCGTGGAGGCAGAGACATGAGGCAAAGATGCTGCTTTAGGTGAAAGAGAGAGGTGCATAACATTGTTATAACAACTACAGAAAGAAGTTATTGTAGTTTGAGCCTCTGATTTGACCCACTTATCAACACAGTCAACAATTAAGGCCCGATTGCCACAATTTGTGTCGGAATTTGCATTTCTTCCCTTAGTCATAACTCCGGAACCTGAACACACACACATGATACACACATATTTTTAGATTCACTGTGACGGACACGATCTGAGGACGTCATTACCTCCGAACATCATAAATAATCGTCCATAAATCTGCATCAGAGAAATAAGAACTTGCTTCAGAGCTCGCCTGAGAATCAAAACATTTTTTAGTAATCTGGTGATAGTTGTAGCTAATAAGCAAACTTTTAATGGCACTAATGTGGCAAAATGTAACTAGAAGAGCATACCTCCACCTATGTAATGTTAAATAAAGAGATAAAAAATTCCTGGATCCGCCCCTTTATCCGGATCTGCGCCATAATATAATGGGTTCTTTTTTTGGCCCATGTTACAGACTTTCACCAGGTTTTTTGTGGTTTTTTTCGACAAACAAACCAACAAAACGGGCCGAAAACACAACCTCCTTGGTAGAGGTGGCAGTACCCAGTATATTTTAAATATAAAATTATATACCATGATAGCAAATGCTATCCACATAACCCACCCTCAGCAGTATCATTGCACTGGTTAGAAACTTTCATGCTCAGATTTCTCCCAGTGAGAGGATCGAGAGCTGCAACTGAACGTAACGTCGTCCCAGAACATTTTCTGTCCATTTCCTCTGAATGGAGGATTTTTTTTTTTTTTTTAAACAGAGAGCTGGAATCTCCCCACAGGAAGGAACAGTCTGTCTGTAAATAGTTACTGGAACATGTCTGGATAAAAATGACACTCACCGCAAAGACAATACTTTTAGTTCCAGGAAATATTTTGACTCTGCTTCCTTAAATAAAACGGTCTGTATTATTTTGATGCAGAAGATGATTCAGAAATAAACAGGAGCCTGTAAGACCAGTTTTTATTTTTTTGTTTTTTTTGTCTTGAGACATGCCGTCACATGAAGCTCACGAAATGCCAAATAATATTACAGTACTTGACTTTCGCTGTTTATCGTATTTACCTTCAAATATACTTCACTGATCATGCAATGATCTACGATACACATATACTTCTATAATGTCACAAAATGAACCACAACCATTAAATTAACAAATGCCACATTAAATAACATTATTAACATTAATTTTATTGACAGTTTGTCAAGTAATCACTATGTTTTCACTTGATATAAATCCACATGTGATGTCACAGATAATGGCGAAGAGCTGCTCCACCCCTTCAGAGTGATGTCACTGTTCAGTGGAGGAACCTTTGACAAAAACTACAACAAGAGATACCAGCCAATCGAATTCCCCGTCCCAGCATCAACCAAGAAGGTAAAACATGTGACGCTGATCGCTTAAAGAGCTTCCTGTCTGAGTCGGCGCCTCAGCAGCTGTGCGTCTGTTTTCAGGTAGAGCTGTACGCCGTCATCACGGCCCACGGCAGCGACGATCACAGCTGTGGAGAATTTTGTGTCACGTCACACCACTTCCTGTTCAACTCTGCTTTTAACAACACCCTCATATTCGATTCTGCAGGTGAGAAATGGCCGCTTTTTAAAAAAAAAAAAACATTTACTGTAGATAGTGGACAAAACAATCTTATGTCAAAGTCCATTTTTAGTAGCTGTCCTGGAGCTTTTGATCATATACACACATTATCTTCATCAACAGTCCAGTCCATTTAAAGACTCCTCATCCATGTGGCTATAAAGTTGAGTCAATGTGAAGGATTTAAAGTTCCAGAAAAGGACCTGCAGGCGAGATAGGTTTGCCAGCTGAATGCACTTTGAAACTCAACATTTAGGTCATTAAAGTTCTTTAAATTTCCAATATGAGTTTTGAAAGGCAAACGCCCATGGTGATCAATTAATTAACTGCCTTCAGATACAGATTAATAGTACATTTCGGGGACAGCAAAAACGATTTTTATGTGTTTTGTCTGTTTATTGTTCCAGCTGAACCTCAGGTTTAATCAAGAAATGCGTCAGTAAAATGTATTTCGCCTCTTCTAACTCTTGTTGTCTTTCCTGTCGTCCTTTTAAAAAAAATTTCTGACGTCTTGAGATGTCTTGTTTGTCCGACCAACAGTCCGAAACCCAAAGGAGATTCTGTTTTTTGCTTGATAAATGACTTAAACCGTGAAGTTCTTGCCGATTAATTTTCTTTTGATCAACTAACCGATAAATTGGCCTGAGGGCTGGACATTGAGCCGATGACTGAAGGGTAATTTCTTGCACTGATTGTCGTATTTTCATATATTTTGTGGTCATGGTGGGGAACCATCAGGAACACCTCTGGGCTGCACCACGCGGGTGAAAGACGGCGCGGTACCGAACGAACACGGCACGTGGCTGTACGGGCGAGGTGGTTGGTGTGATGGACTACAGGTCAACCCCTGGAGGGTCGATATCACCAAACAGGTACGTCCTTCAACCCCAAACTTTATTGATCTCGAACCTTTTCATTTTATCCACAGTAGCTGAAAGAGCTAAAAGAGGACTTGCATTCATCAGAAACAGGACTTCAAATTACGTCTAATGTAGCTGTGAATCTGCTGGATGTGTAAATAGTGATTTTTTAATAAATTTAAATTGTTATCAAATAACATAACTTATTGAGGACAAGTTTAAATCACAGTAAGCCTCTCTTACTCCGGTAGATTTACAAGAACCTTGCACCAAAATCAAGGTCATACTGAAGTAACACATTTGGGTGAAGTAAGCTCATTACAATTAAGGAGCTCTCATTTATTCTGAAGTGAGTTATTGGCCATAAAGGCTCTTGACATAATCATGTAAACTCTGCCTGCAGCGCTCTCATGTTCTCAGCAGTCATGTGCACCGAAGTCCTGAGATCAGATTTCCTCCGCTATTTAAAAATGCACGACCACATGCAGCACATAATGCCAGATTCTAGGTTTTTTAATGTTAACTTGTCATTTTAAAGGTGAAATGTTTAAAATATGGCCATAAATTTAGTTTAAAACGTTCAAAAAAGACGAACTGACATTATCAACAGAATGTGAAGAAACAACAGTGTTGACTATGTATTGTGTTGCAGAGATATCTGCTGAAGTTAGCGTGCTAACCAGCTAGCCCCGGGCCGTCGTGTCTCATAGTACCACTTTGTACCTCTGGAGGCGATAGTCCGATAGCCCCTGTAGTTTCAGCTGGGAGATGTATACAAGCGGCGAGACATAAATGACATAAAACTCACCAAAACCGTCTTGTTTTGTCTTTCCCACAATCACCTCTGGTTTGGTCAAAGTAAATCCTCAATCCACAGAGTAAGATGTGAAAATATTCCATCTCTACATGCTGTTTTCTGTCGCTGCTAATGGCCAACGGTGTCTCGCTGTTCTGCCGTTTCTCGCCTGCTGTGTCCTGTCGTCTCTGGAGTCATAACGTCAACTAAGTCGATGTCGGAGCCGCTGTAAATCACCTCCGTACTGTGTCTCCTGTCGTCAAACTGGCCTCCAACGGTCTCAGAGGCTAGTGTCCGTTCCCAGTTTGGTTTCCAGCCGTGTTCAGGCTGCGGAGTCCATTTGAGCTGAGCCCCCTGCCCACTGTGACTCCCCTGTGATACGGTCGCGATCTAGACAGACTTAAGTGATGCAGTAGACCCACTATCTGCTAAATCTGTGAGCTACAGCCGAAGATTACACAACACAAGATAACTTACAGCAGACAGTATAGTGACAGCAGTTGGGGGGGTCTACTCTAGTGATATGCTGCCATCTAATTTAAGTTCTACAAATTGCTCCTTTAAGAGAAGTTGCGTCACAGTCCACACAATGTACGTACCAGTTTTTTTTCTCTTATTTGTCTTCTGATCTGCATCAGCTGTAGCGCTTCAATAAGCAGAATCATTCATGAGCAGTGTCACCAACTCTTTACCAATGAAGCACTAGCTCCAGAAGTCACCAGGTGATGTCACACGTTCATTTGCGTATTGATGACATCATCACGCTTATTTGCGTAAAGCTTAGTGATTGTATCGGTTGCAGTGAGGGAGGTGTAGTTAAGCCTTCCTGTTGAAAAGCCTCACGGTCTATCAGACGGGTCTCTGTAGCACTTTAGTCCTCGTTAGTTTGAGGGTAGCTACATTTGTATTTTAATAATAATTAAGTAATATTGTGTGTTTGTGTGTTGCACGATGAAGATATCTGTGAAATCGAAACGATGCTTCTTTATTTGTGTATCTGTTTCTGTCCTCTTTCAGCTGGACGCGAGCGGGTCCGACACCAACACTGTCGTCTACTTCGGCTTGTTCGACGGACACGATCCGAATCCATCCAAAGACCCCGGATACATCATCATGTCCTCTTTCCTTGTCTTTTACAAATGATGCCACTGTAGAACTTCACAGTTTGAATAGTGAAGTCAGTGAATGTTCAAGCCAAAGATTAAATATCTATTTTCCTACCGCTTCTTTTGACTGTATCCATTCCTTTTGCTCCCGTTTCATTAATTTACCTTATAGGCACTAAAACGGACGGCAGCGCTGATGCAAAATATCACCTGCCGCGCTCGTCCAACACGACCTTCCATTTGCATTTTTCTCAAGATGTCACCCTGACGTCAACAAGAAGAAGCCATGGAGCTAAACAGGCACTCCACTGAAGATGCGTTGTTCCGAGAGCCGCCTCTGCTCAATAATTATGTGTAATCATGTCCAACTTGTGACTTGAGTCATCTTCCTGTTGGGAGGTGATTCCTCTTAACTTCCAACAACAGAAGATCTTCTTACCGGCTTTTTTATTGCTGAACTACTTTGTTTAGCGAGGATGTGAAAATTATCAGGTTTAAATTGCTGTTACAAACGTTAACCTCTGTTGAGGCTCATTATATTTTTTAATTACCTGGCTAAATACAACCAGAACCCTTATTTTGTGTAAAGAGCTTGTGTTTTCTGTGCATGTGGACGTCGTGTCTTACCTTACTTTACTTTCATTTAGCAGACGCTTTGGTCCAAGGCAACTTACAATGAGGGCAGTCGACCTACAATGCATGAAATGATACGTTTATTTGTTTTGTCTTTAATGACATTTCACAGTATTAAAACACATAAACATAAAAGACATAGAGTAGAAAAATACACCATTGCATCATACAAAAGGGTTATTTTTTCTGAACAGAAAGGTTAGTGGTTACAACGTTTGTTTTATTCTTAACAGAAATGTTCAACAGTCATTTTTCTCTGCATTAGCTTGATTAACACAATTAATACACAAATCCCTCTGGCCAACAGGAAAAAAAAAAAACACATTTCATAGTACTTTGCCTACTGAACAATTTAAAACCTTAAACTCCATTTTTATGTTAATTTGGTTTAATGATTCCTCTTTTGTAACATTTGCTGTTTATTTTCCTTATCCATGTAAAAGTAGCTACAAGTAAAACATTAAGGCACTGAAGTCAACTTCATAGCGTGAAGCAAAGTGTTTTCTTTCCATGAAAACTGTTCCCACAAGCCCCCAACATCTAAAGAAAACATGAGGCAGTATAAAACTGTCAGTAACATTAATATGTTAACTGTTTTCTGTCAAACTATAGTCATTTTCTCATGTTTATTCTGACCATTTCCCACAGTCATGTGAGGTAACACTTCCCCCCTTCATGGGAAATGTTCTAATCAAATAAACCTATTAAAAACACTTTGTTGTTCCTCCCCATCACACTAAAGCAGGGATTCTCAACCTTTTATAACTTGAGGCCCACACCTGATCTGAAAAGGAGAAAAACAATCTGAGCTGTATGTGTTATGGCATCGTTATAGGTGTAATATAAAAATACCAAAACATCTGGTCGCTGTATTTACATAGATAACAGTGGCAAAACACTTTCGTCCATTCGGATGATGTGTCGTGACTGGCATGTTGATATTGAAATATAACTGGTCATTGAAATTATGCATTTATTTTAACGTTTTATTTATTTATTTATTTGAATTATTGAGCACATTTAGATGTAACAATAACTAACTTAACAAACTAAACTAAAAACAGCACCACTGTCCCCGCGGGCCTCTAGAGGGCGCTCTGAGGCCCAGTAGGGGGCCGCAGCTTACTGGTTGAGAATAGCTGCATTAATGTGTTTCTGCACCATAATGCTGTACTGTTCCTTCAGTTGACATTGACAGAGGAAATAACATAATTTAAGAGTTTGTAAAAAACAATTAAATGCTGGGGAGTCTTGATTTCTACCTCCGCCAAGGAGGTTATGTTTTCACCTGTGTCCATTTGTTGGTTTGTTTGTTTGTTTGCCACCAGGATTAATGGAATAATGTATGGATCTTGATAATATTTGGCATATTTAGAGGGCTTGTATCTATGAATGTGTCCAGTTTAGTGCGGATCCAAATAAAAATCTGGATCTAGCGGATTTAAACGTGTTTTCATAGGGGGGTAGACTTTTCCTGGCTGCTGTGCCATTCTAGTCTTTTATTTTTTGGTACATTTTTCTTTTAAAACCTTTTCTGTTTAGCGTAATGTATCCACCCCATCATTCAAAAAAACATGGGGAAAGCTATTTTTTAATTAAAATTTCAAAATTTATTTGATAAAACATGATTTTTTTGTAATTTAGCTGCTTTCTAAGTGTGGTGTTAGCTTTGACCACAGAGAGAATTTTGGCTATTTTACCTTTTTCCACCCGATCACATTCCACCCAGGGGTGGAGCTAAATTTAAAACAAAAATCATGATTTATACAAATACATTTTAAATATTTAATTTTCAAAATTAAATCACAGGGGTGGAATGTGAAGAAAATGTGACAAAAGAAAAAATATTTTATGAGACTTCTACATTTGATTTTGGTCAAAAACCTTTAAATTCCGATGTTCGATCTGAACAGTTTCCATGGAACGAAGAACTCGTTTGCTCATGTGCACGTTAGACCTTAACGCAGGTTTCTCTGCAGATCTTCTCAGTTTCGAACTGGTTGCTGTTTCCTAGACAGCCTCCGAACCAGAACTGAGCGCAGGAATTGGCTGTGCCGTCGTAGTACCACTTCACCACGTAGTCCCGGCAAGGTCCCGGATCCAGGACGAGGCCGCAGCGCTCCGCTGAAGACAACGAAAGGCAACAAGGGTCAAACTTAACCAGACGAGGGCTTCATAAATAGCTAAATATCAAATTATTTCTTCAACTTTGGCTGATTGGTGTTCGGTTGTTTTGTTTTTCAAACTTTTACCTTCAGGTTTCAGTTAAACTTTTAGTAAATCCATAGCATTTGGAGTTCATAGCTTCTAGGTGCATCTAAAGTTTTGTTCAAGGCTTTGACCTCACTGTCTCAACATTTTCACAGACGAGTAGATGTGCAGTAACAGTAACTGCATATTCTTATTTCTAAAATTTAAACCAATCATTTCTCCATCCTACAATCTCTCAGCAGTTACCTGATGCGTGGGTGTCTGAAGGCTGCAGTGGAGGAGGAAACGGTGTTGGTGTCTTCTCCTCGGGCGGGGCCTTCAGAGTGGGACCCGCCGGCCCGATGGCTCCAGTCACCACCATGTGGTTTGTGGGGTCCTTTCTGTCAAACTGTGGGAAGAACTCTGTTACAGGTCTGAAGGGCTCCCTGTCGAAGAGCGGAAACCTCTGAATTTCTGAGGAGGATCTGTCGTCCGTCTTGGGTCTCCGTGGAGTGATGGATTCTCTGTCCTGGTGTGACGCCGGAGGTCCGGGCTGTAACAGAACAGAGAATGATTTCATCTACTGTACCTTTATTTATCCAGGTAAGATTCTAGAAATGTCATGTTATAAGACCTGAACCAACTCCATGTACTATTTCAAAAACACTAGATGTGGTTGAAAGCTGCAAAAGCAAGTAAGAGAAAGTTTTTTTTCACATATACTGGTTCCAAAGGTGGTGATGAATGAACTTCCCTGCTGAAATATATTTATTTTGGTAGGGAGCGTCCCAGCACAGCCAGTCTACTACTCACCATAAAATACCTTTGGTGACAACAGGAAAATGTTTTTTGGGGGGGTTAAAGTCATGTTGCTAAGACCATAAATATTAACCTCATGGTGGCGCTAGAGACGTCAGGGGATCTCCAAAGTCATTAGGATACATCCTCTGGGAACGATGAATGTCTGTACCAATTTTTGTGCCCATCCTACAAGTAGATGTTGAGCTATGACTTTGGATACATAAAAAATTTGTCCTCTACGTGGCTCCAGAGAAAAAGTCAGGAGGGTCACTAAAGTCATTAGGATTTATCCTCAGGGGACCATGAATATCAGTACAAAAATTAATGGCAAGCCATCCAATAGTTGTTGAGATATTTCAGTGGTGGACTGACCGACAGACTGATCCCCGGAGCCGTGCCACAAGGTTTTTGGATGATTTTACTGAGTTGCTTGTGGATATTGATGGATAGGTTGAAATGCTGTAACACAACGGAAGGTAGTAAAATGACAGATTTGTTGTCCTCACCACCATCTGTACTCTCACGACGTCTCCTCTGAAAGTGGGTGTGTCTGTGTCGGTCCTGTACGGAGGTTCTCGAACGTTGCCGGAGACCTCGGGGACTCCTGGAGCATGTCTGGAGCTCGGGATGGAGCTGAACAACTCTCTTTCCCCATCCTCACAGATATGACTCAGCAGTTTCCTCTCCAGAGCTGCAAGATCAGAACAACATGACAGTAAATACACAGATACGGTTCAGTATAGTCTAATCTCGACGGTAATATATGTTGTAGAACACGGATTGTGTGAAAGGACGAAGCAGTGCAGTTTGTTTTTTCGTTGTCAGCAGATGAAATTCTTGTTCGTGGAGGTAGAAAATGTGAGAAATGTTTTCTGTGGAGGTTTACACGTCATTTGTGAGCCCAGATTTCTCCCTCAAAGCTGTTTAGGAAGTTTTGGCTTTCAGTTCAAGTCTCAAAATCGTCAATTTCTGTGCAGACTTACAATTTCCTACCAATGGTCACATGGAATTAATTTTAGGGCGCATGGAGAGAAAGTGTGGAATCACAATTAGTGGGAAAGGGGTGTTTGTCTTTTAGAATTTTTACATTAAACCCTAATTTAGAGCAAATTTAAACCAAATTGCAAATAAAACGTTGTTGTTGTTGTTTTTTAGCTTACCTTTAGGAGTATCTTGCAATGCAGAGAGTTTTGGTTTGAATATGCCATTGAAAGCATTGAAAAATTAACATTTAAAAATTTCACAGCAATTTTTCTTTCCACTGTGAACTGTTTTCATTTGAACTACTGCCAAAGAAATAGTCACAACATTTGATAGTGTCCGCTTCAGGTAATCCAGAGAAACAGAAACAGTTTCTGCAAAGATGTTACTGTTAAATTACATTATTTTACAGTGCTGTCGGCACCAGAAGTTCACCTTTGTGTTGGGGTACAGGTAGAAAGTCCTGCATTCATAATTTTACTTGAGTAGAAATACAAAAATATTAGTACTCCTATAGATAGCTCCTTTCAGAATTCTGTATATTCTGTACATTATTGTATATTATGCATTATTGCAGCTTCAGCTTTTAGTAACTACAACTAGTACTTGGTACTAAGTATAAATATAATACTACTACTACTAAATATAATCATGTATCATCATTTATTTGTTGGTTATATTTTGTTTTAGTAAACTGAACTGCATGCTTTCAAACCAACATATCCCAGAGTTGTACTTAAGTACAGTACTTGAGTAAATGTACTTAGATAATTCAAAATCTGGGCAAATTTAACCAAAACATCTGCAAGCTAGCACTGGTGATAAGTAGGTGAATGTGTTTGTTCTTGATTTGTTTTTGATCATGTGATCACATGAGTGACTCACCTGAAAGTGTTTTGAATTCATCAATCAGGAACACGTGTTCGCTGTCGGGGTCAGAGGCCATGAGATAGAGCTCCTTCTTGAACTCCCCGTACAGAGGGTCGCTCTCATTCACCACGCCGATCACAAACGTCTCGATGTTACTTCCTTGAGCTTCTGACACGGCGCTCTCCAGACTGACCACGTCTCTTTTATCGGCCTGCCCGTCCGTGATGATGATGGCCACCTTCCTCACACCCGCCCGAGCCAACTTGAACACCTGGTTGGCCTGTTGGATGGCGCTGCCCGTGAACGTACCCTCGCCCAGGTAGGTCATGGAGCGCACCGCAGACTTGATCTCGTCCCGAGTGGCTTCCTGTCCGAGGCTGACCACCACCATGTTGATGTGGCTGTAAAGGACCACACCCACCCGCGTGGTGTCCCGCGTGACCGAGGCTCGGTCGATCAGGGCGTTTACAAATTCTTTGATCACGTTGAAGTTGTCGGGGCCGACGCTTTCAGAGCTGTCGATCACAAAAACGAGCTCCAGCGGGGCTTGACGGCACGTCACTCCACAACCTTGTGAAGCAGAGCAAGAGAAAAGCCAGGTTATAGACGTAAAGGAGGAAAAACAATCAAAATGTGAGTTTCGGATTACTTACTGCAGATAGATCTCACTATTTTGATGATTTCTTCCCTCTGTGAAAGATAGAATGTACAATACTTTTAGAACTGATGAATTATTAACACAATTCAATTTTCAATAAACAACTGCAATTCACTGTAATGCACCCTTTAAAACCAGGAAAAGACAACTATTGTGCCATATCACGATATAACTCATCTATCATATGTATTCAAAGTAACATATCCAGGTTTCTGAATCCAGGATAAGTTTACATGTGCAGAACATAACCAGGATACTTTAAAAATGTGATCATATCCAGGATATCAGAGAGGAGTTCAGTTTTAATTTTGAACATCTTCCGACTTGGAGCCTTTTTAATTCAAATAATTATAGGATATATTTAGTTTCTGGACCTCTCTACACACAAAATGAATGTTAACACCCTCAGATACCACTAAACCTAAAAATCTGACTACAATAGTCAGAATGATGACTATCTCTCAGTTTTTTCTTTCCACTAAAGTTGTTTTATAAAAAAGTGCTCCACCTCCTACACTGTTAACCTGACGTGGATGTGTACACCTCTAAATTAAAGCTGAAACATGGCACTTAAACATTAGTTTCATGTCAGAGCCAATGTGCTGAAGAACAGCACATAAATAATAAATGAAAAACACACCGTCGTCTCAATATTGTTGACTGCAATGATTTTCAGTGTGATGAGTGGTACGTACTGTAAGTCCAGGCTCTCCCTTTTGTCCCACTCTACCCTGTGATTTGAAAGAAATCATGTTTATTATTATTTATTTCCTTTAGAGCACTTGAATCACTCTAAAAACAAGATCCAGTACCAAAGGTCCGGTGACTCCTGTCGCTCCAGATTCTCCATTCTCTCCCTTTTTGCCTTTTTCACCTCTCAACCCTCGATCCCCCTACGAGAGGAAAGAAACACTCGTCTGAACCAAGCAGTTGGGCCAACAGACCAGTTAATGTTATATTGGTAGTATATTAGATATTCTAAATATGTTGTGTATAGTTTCCTGATGTCATGTTTTAATGTCATGCAATTTGTCATTTTGCTAGGTTTACTCATATTTCATGTTCATGTATCGTTACCTTGTCCCCCTGCAGACCTTGTCCAGGAGGACCTCTGGGCCCGGAGATCCCCTGAAATCCAGGTTCCCCCTGGAAACACAGCGCAGACCGTGTCAACAAGAACTTATACAAGGTGATGGAGCTAATAGAAAGTTTCTCTCGTCTGTCTTTTAGTACCCGAGATTCTAAGTTAAATGGGTTTGTACAACTGAACGGGGCAGCGAAGTTAATTTTCACTGAGCTAAAACACAACAAAAACACTAACAACGTGCTCCAATTTGACAACACAGTGCAGCCGCAGACTGTGGACAAACGATTACATGATTCAACAAAAAAAAAAAATTCTTTTGTTCATCAAAATGGAGATTGACGCGAAGTCAGAGTTTTTCCACGTCAAAGGTGCTTTTACTATAAATGTACTAATGACACTTTACCAAGAAAGTAGTGAGTCCAGTAATAAACTGCATAATACAGCAGGTTAAAGTATTATCATAATATAATCACATGCAATATTTACTATACTCTATTTTATTATATACTAATACTTTAATACTTTTTATGCACTATTGCTGTACTAACCTACATTTTACATCCAAATCTATATTACTGTACTATATTATGTTAATATGTCATACTATATGTTACATAATGTACTCCACCATATGTCTATATTAATACAGACAAACACTGAGTGTAATTACTTAATCCTATTATATGTTATTCTGGTGTTCATGTCTACTTTATGTGCACTTTTTGAATTTATTTGCTCTTGTATAGTTTATATTTTAATTTATATTCTTGTTTTTTATGTTATATACTTGTAATTATTTATTTTATACTTGTATCTTTTTTATCTGTGCTTATTTCTGTTCTTGTGCTGCTGTCACACCTGAGTTTAAACTCTGAGGATCGATAAATGCTTCTCCCATCTTATCTTTCAGAGTCTACAGGGGACAGCGGTACCTTTTGTCCTTGGATGCCCTCTCCATGTAACCCCTGTGGACCAGGTGGTCCCGTTCGGCCAACTGAACCCTGCAGGAAGAGAAAACTGTCTTTCTGGATACCAACAAGACTTTAAAGCATTCACAGGCAACATATTTATAGTTTGTTTGTTTTAAAAGCACCTACAAGCCATTACCTTAGGACCAAGAAGACTAATCCCTGGTGGCCCAGCAGGTCCAGGAGGTCCAGGCAAGCCTCTGTCTCCCTGAACAGGAAACAGCTCGTATGTTATACAATAATTATAGATATCTGTTAATAATCACAGTTATCATATCTCAGACAGACAAAACAAACACAATAAGAAAAAAGTCAGGCTCATAAAACATGTGACAACACAGCAAGAAAAAACACCTGAAATACTTTTTAAGTTTTTAGTTTGTGAAAGCAGGTGAAACTAGAATTATCGTGGTTGTTCGGCTCTGTGCACCAGTCATGTTGCAGTTTACAGCCATGTCTGTCCAGACTCATATAATATATGGTTTTCACCTGATTTCACAGAACAAAACTTAAAGAAAGAAAGAAAATTGATTACCAGAATGTTTTTCTAATTTGCCTCTCTGAGAGTTAAACCAAAATTATAGATTATCCATTCAGATATTATACATTAGTGTTTCTTTATTTTACAAGAAATTGGCATGTTTTGGAGAAATTGGTGAAAAAACTAAATTTCTTGAGTAAAACATTGATTTTTTTTGTCTGTCAATCATCTTCCGATCTCCTGATGTTATCCCATGACACAACTGATGCTGATAAAACTTTTTTTTTTTTTTTTTTTTTTACAGGAACGGCCCCACAGCAAATAAAATTGCAGGAGAACTGAAGGTAACTTCTATTATAGAGATTCTCCATTCTTGTTTTATGTTTTGGAATTTTTTTTTTACCTTTGATCCAGGTAAACCGAAGCCATCTGATCCAGTCTCTCCTGCCAGACCTGGAGGCCCCAGAAGTCCCTAAGGTACAGCGTGGAGAAAATTACATAATGCAGGATTTAAAGTGATAAAGGAGGCTGTAATATGTAGGTTGACACTCACTGGAGGGCCGGGGAAACCGTCACCTTTTAGTCCAGGTGGCCCAGCAGGGCCTGGTGACCCTACGTCCCCCTACAAACCAAAACATGTCACTTTTATCTACTTTTCATGGGAAGATCAGTGAAGAGGAAACCTGAGCTGAACTCACCTTGGGTCCATTTAAACCCATCCCCGGCTCTCCCACAGCTCCAGGTGCACCTTGTGGGCCCAGTTCTCCCTGACAAAAACCAGAGGTAGAACAATGAACCGACCTTGTTGCTGTTGACAGTTACAGCAGCTGATGTTTGCACTACATGAGCTTACCTTGGCACCAGGTATACCCCTTCCTGGTGGTCCAGATTTTCCTGGTGGCCCCACATTTCCTGGTTCTCCCTGGAAGAGAAAACACTCATCACACTAATGCTAGACAAGGCAACGAGGTGGGACTTTTTAGGATTAAAATTAATATCTTGAAGATATGAAAATAACTCCGCATGGACTGTTGTTTAGGTTGAACATGTTAGAGCCCATGTTAGATCATAAATTGAATATATTTTGTTATATTTCTTACAGTTATACTTAAGGATTTATAATAATTTCATTTCCATCAAGGTCTCAACATTTATGTTCCAACAGTAACGTGTCTTGCATAAGTACACACACTTTGTCACACCTCTTTAAATAACCGATTTTTAGGGATCTTTCTCAAAAATGTTTGAATATCAGCCATTATATAATTATTTGCTTTATTTTACCCTTAAATATCAATGTGTTTTCAGTCAGGCTTAACCTAACTTAACCTTATTATAATTTGGGCTTTTATGTGCCTTTATTGATGATAGGACAGCTGAAATAGGTGACTTATGACATTTTCATATAAGATGCATTCACGTACCTTTGCCCCCATTGGCCCGAGAGGACCGACTGAACCTGGCTGGCCTCTGGACCCCCTGTCCCCTTTGTCTCCCTGCCAAATTAACACGACACTGTTGCTCATATTCTTCCAAACAATCTTCTGAATCATCAACTTTGAGTCGAGCTTTTGGATGACCGTATGAAGATGATCTAGAAACTTAAATATGACATTTATACATAATCTTTATATACACGTCGACTGTGAAAGATGTCCGTTACCCTCTCTCCAGGTGAGCCTTTACCAGGAGCACCGTCAGGTCCCCTGGGCCCCGGCAACCCAATGTCACCCTGCCGACAGGCAGTGAAACAGCAGACTCGTAAGAAATATTAGAAAACAATTCATAAAGAGAAAACGGCTTTATGTTATGATGCTACCTTTTGTCCCGGGGCTCCATCCTCTCCTGGGTGACCTGGTATACCTGGTAACCCCTCGGACCCCGGGTCACCCTGACAGAGGAAAATCACATGCAAGAGCATCAGTGGGCAGCAGATTGAGGTAGGAAAGCAATAATGACATTACCAACTCATTTAAAAAGTCTCTCTGACTACCCTGGACAGTAAATGGTGTAAGGTTTAAGGCTTGTTTACAGTTATTTATGTCACAAGTATGAAGAAGAGCATCAACTAAATGATTATTTCTGAGGAGGCCTGCTTTACATTTTGGAGAGCTGAAGTGTGTGATCTACAATTTTAGATGATCTTTTACAATTCAACCACTGACTGTATATAAAGATGAACAACTCTACAGCTAAATGATCAATGCGTTTTTATCATGTTTGCTTGATCCATAAAAAAAATGAAAAGTGTTTATGCTAAAGCTAACTGCCTGCTGGTTTCTAGCTTCATATTTAGCATACAGACATCAGAGTGGTATCAACTTTTCATCTCACTCTTGGCGAGAAAGCAAAGTATTTCTTAATATGTCAAAGTATTTATTTAAAGGAAGATATACTGTGTTGTGTTGTAGGAGTGTTTAGAGGTTACTTACTTTGGGTCCTGGTTCTCCCACACCTCTCTCTCCTGGCAGTCCAGCTTCACCTGGGAGTCCCTGTTTCCCCTAAAGATTAAATCCACACAGACAGAGTTTAAGGTTTAGACTTTATCTCTATTTTTGTCATTGTTAAGAAATCCCACGAAGATACCAAAACCAACAACATGTAAACATTCAGCTCACAAATATAAAGCTTCATTAAAAAAAATCTCTTAAAACAGCTGAGTAGTTTGTAACAAATCTTACTTAAACTGGAGTAAACACTGCATTTGTTGGGGACTAGTTTCAGTGGCGTATTAATACACATTTGGTTCTATGACACAGAGGAATAAGCTGCAGTATATCGGGCTTTTGATACAGACGGTATTTGTTAGTAGGATCGATTTATTGTCGGCTTTTTGTATTTTCATGGAATTTGTTGACAATTATAAAAAATATAGAGCATCATATGCTAAATTCTTTAAATTGAAAATAAGAAAATGGTCATTTTTACATCAGTAGAAAGGGTAATCAGGTCATAATTAAATGTTAACAGGAAACACCGACAAGAAAATGCAGTTATTTACATGAAAATGTGAAATATAAAAACCTAAGCTTAGGCTATAAATAGAAATATTGACATGAAAAAGCTGTAAAAATTTTAATTATGTTCTGTTCCTTTTTGATTTTCTTTTAGACTTAATTTAACACACAGAAAATGCTGTGAAAGGATTTTTCTGAAATTAACTTTCAATGAACCACAACTAAATGTGAAATAAATGTCTCTCTGTTGCCTCCATGATTGAGAGGGAGACTGATGCAAACAGGCATTTGATTGACAGGCCGGCTGTGTTTCACAGGCACATTTGTGTGATAAAATATGCAAAACAATTTGCAATCCAATCTGACAATCAGCTGAAGTCAATCACAATTAGTATCTGAATTTCTGTTTCTGAGACAAACATCCTGTTAGTTAATGGACGTGGCCCCTCCTGTCTTACCTTTGATCCTGTTATTCCAATACCTGGTACTCCTCTGGGGCCTGCAGGTCCGACTGGGCCTAGATCACCCTGCGAGAAGGGTGATTAAGTTGAAAACAACAAATCAGAAAAGAGCAGGTGGGAGACGCTGTTAACTCTCAGTGGTTAGAATGTTAGAATTTAAACCTTTTCTCCTTGAAGTCCTAAACCAGGAGCACCGACTGGACCTGGAATCCCAAGCGGCCCCTCACTGCCCTGAGAATAGATTCTTACTGTATATTAATCTCACAGAGACATTTAAGAAACACAGTCATCAAAGACCCTTTGTCAGAGTATTGGAGACATAGGTGAGCACTCACAATGTAGTAAATGTTGCAGTATCCGCAGACAGTTTCCTCAAGTTGAGATCTAAAAACGTGTCTAAATTTCAAGTCTGTTTACCTTGTCACCTCTGAACCCGACACCAGGGAGCCCACGATTGCCCCTGGGACCCTCGTATCCTCGATCACCCTAAAACAAAGACAACAAGTGTAGACAACACTGTTCTCAAAGCAGTTCTTATAATATACATGCATATGCTTCAAATGTGAGTAAATGCACAGTGTTTTGTACAAAGATTAGTGAACATTCTTCGGGTTGTAACTTCCATGAATTAGTCTGTTCCGCTGTGCACCTGCAGTGAACATTATCAAATGCATCTGCTCCGAGGTTATACGAAGAGACAGCCAGTATCCAGACTGCTACTCTATCATTTCAAAACTTAGTTATTTAATATTTATTTCAACACTTAAGAACGACATACTGCAGCATTTATAACCTGAGCTAGTTGGTTATAAATAAGAGAAAAAAATTTCATTGAAAGGACACATCCAAAGTATAATGTATAGTAATAATATAACGTATAATTATGAAATAAATGCTGATATAATATGAGGGGTGGAAGTAACAAAAATTAATTAATGAAAATCGAGGTGATGAAAAAGGGTAAAAATGGTTGTGAAATGAAAAGGGGAGTGATGCATTTTCAAGTGATTTGATTAACGTAAAGCCGATTTGATGAAAACAGAGCGATGTTTTATCACTTTCCTCATCTTACGTTCATCATTCACAACACAAAATTGTCATTTATCATTTAAGGAAAGTAGCCGCGAGGGTGGAAGCAACAAAAATCATTGAAAAAAAACGTGATGAAAATGTGTGTGAACTAAGAAATAGAGTGATACTTTTTTTTTCAGTTGTTTTTGTTACTTCCACCCCTCATCATATAACCTTTTCCATTTACCCAACACATTAAATACTTGACCCACCTTAGGCCCTGGAAACCCTTCTCCAGGTGGTCCAGGGTTTCCTTGTGCTCCCATGGGTCCTGTGAGACCCTGGAACAAACACACAACTTGTGTCAGTAAGTCATCAGGCGTCAGTAAACTAATAAAGAGGCTAAAACCAGAGGGAAGTGAGAAAAAAATTATCTTACATACTGTATATGAGCGAGCTTTTTCAGGGTGCTCTCTCAACACTCTTCATGAAAAAGTTTCTACGTTTAGATTGTTAATTTTAATCTTCATTTATAGAGCAGCAAAATAAACAAATAATCGTAAATTCAAAAACAAATTTTTTTTAAAGTTAAAAACAGAACATACACTGTAAAACAAGAACTAAAACAAGAATTAAAACTCAAATAAAATCAGGAAAGGCATTTTATGCTACTCCATTTTAGAGGGAAATATTCTACTTTTACTCCACCACATGTGTCTCAAAACAATAGTTACTTTGCAGGTTGTGATGTTACATAAAATACATATGATCATAAAAACAATAAATATACAATAAATGATATATTATAGTCGTAAAATATAGCTCCAACCAGCTGTGATATTAAAACACTTGTACTGTGTCAATGCATCAATACACACAGACAACACTCTCAAAGGGGCTACTCTCCCAAAAGAGTACTTTTACTTTTGATACTTTCTGAATGGAAGACTTTACTTGTAAGAGTATTTATACAGAGTGGCATTGCTAGTTTTTCCAATACTGGTAGCTTTGCATTTATTGTTTATTTTACCTATTTGTTGAACACTTTTATCAGTGTCACTTGCCCAAGACACTGTTATACATAGAACAGACTAGAAAGCGCTTAAAAGTGTACCGGATGCAGTTGATGCAGTTACACCAATATAATACCTTTTTTCATACTCACCAGTAGTCCTGGTTCTCCTATCCCAACAGGACCTACGGGACCGGGTCTTCCCTGAATGCCTTTATCACCCTGTGAGCATCACACAGCTCCAGTCAACAACTTTCAGCACTTTACAGTAATTCATTGAAGAGTGATAATATTTATTTAGTTTGTTAGTTTCTCACTATCAGAGCTTTAACTTTATCAAGGGTGTTATCTTATCAAACAATTTCTCAGGGGACAACAAAGAATACACAACTAAATAATTCATAGTTGTGTTTAGAATACATTTAGGCAACCATGTGATTTGAGGATTCCATGTGATTTTTTTTTTGGTGATAAAATGTAAAAGAGGCACCTTGGCTCCTGGGAATCCGATACCAATGTCCCCTGGTGGTCCAGAAGCACCACTGGGCCCTCTGTCTCCCTGTAAGTGAACAAGGTCAGAGGTTTGCAGGACATGTGATGGCAGTTCAACACTGCAAACAGGGTAACAAAATGAAATGAAATGAGAAATAGTGATCAAATGCATCTACTCATCTTCCCTTTTTATACTTTACACAAAAACATGTGCAGAATGCCATTTTATTCCCTTTTGGCATCTTTTTTTAAAGTTTTAAATCAATAAGAGTAAATCACGTACAGCCTCATAACTGATCAAACCTGCATCCTCTAATCGTAGGACAATCTAAATAAATTCACCTTCCTGTCAGCTCTATACGTATGCCGATGACTCTACCCTTATGTTGTCTTCTCTAAATGCAAACATGATTGTACAGGAAACACAGACCGAGATTCAAAACTCAACCAAGACCAAGAAATACACAAGATAAGCATGCAAATCCAGTCTATTTACTATCTTCAGTAAGTATCACTGATATGTAAAGAACAGCTTTTTAGGAAAGTCAATGCATCTCTTTGCATTGTATTTCTAGCCTGATATGTTTAACATGCAACATCCTCTGAAAGAACCTCAAACTTCTGTCTAGTTTGTGTTATTTTAACTGCAGTATATTTTTTCATGGAGATTAAACAAACTATAAAATGCTTACAACACAAATTTACAGTCATTTGCAGTAGCATGTTAGTGATATCTGATGGAAATTCCTATAAAAATACATATTACTGTCTTTATCAGTGAAGCCAAATGGCCTAAAGGTTTTGTTGCAACTTTTTTATGGCATTTAAGAAATAAAGAGAAGTCCTTTGTTCCTTCTGTAAAACTCTTGATGAACGTCTGGACTCTTCCTGGATGTGTGATAAATCACATCATTACATTTCATCTGTATAAAGACGTCTTTGTTAAAAAGCTGTGTGTCTGCTCTATGGTGATGGAGGCATCAGCATCTTATTAGCCTCAGGCGCACATTTTAAAGGTCGTTCTTATGTTGCCCGTTTTTTTTTTTTTTTTTCCACCAATACTGCTATCTGATAATACTAATGTTGTGTGGGGATGTGTCTGGGGAGCACTATGTGTGAATAAAGAACTATTCCACTATTCTGAGGAAAAATGTGCCAACATTTCTAAATAATTTGAAATAACTAAATTGCTCTTGCTTTTACTGACAGAATACTCTGTGTCTTGGAGATATTGGTGGATGAAATTCCAGGTCACAACATGAAAATATTGCATTTCTTATAAAAGCTCTTTAAACCTCAAACGAATATTTCAACATTTTCATAAACATGCTTACGACGCTGCACAGAAATCCTGGGTGGGTAGATAAACCGTACACCAAGACATGGTTCCATCGTGTAACTCACCCTTAAACCACAACTTGTGTGCATTTCTGTTTTCTACATATTTAACAAACAAAACACAACTTAATAAATAATGAGTCTCACCCCAGTTGTTAAATCTCTACACTGGTTGCTAGTAAGCCATAGAATTGATTTTAAAGTTCTATTACTTATCTATAAATCTCTGCATGAAGCTGGCCCTAAATATATAACCAATATGCTTGTGCAATAAAATCCTGCAAGACCTTTGACTGGGAAGAGGTCTACTAGGAGAAGTGGCTTTAAGTCGTATGCAACAAAATGTTGTAACCAACTGTCTGATGATCTTAGAAACAGCCCAACCATTGCAGTTTTAAAATCCAGACTGAAAACTTTATTATTTTCAAGTGCTTTTAACTACATATTTATTCATTGTATTTTTTAATCATTATTTTTACATCTTTTTATCTATTTATTTTTTTCTTTTACTTCCTATTCTTATTCTTTTTTTAAATTTTTTTAATTCTTATGTACATTTATCTTCTTTATTTCTTTTATTCAGCTCTTTTCATTGTATTATTGTTTTAGCTTTGAATTGTGCTGTTTTGGCTTGTTTTTAACTATGTTTCTGTGTCTACGTGCAGCACCTTGAATCTACCTCTGTGTATGAAATGTGCTTTACAAATAAAACTGCCTTTAGGATGTGTTGCACAGTGTATTTTTGAACTTTGGACAGAGTCAGCCAAACAGTGTTAAACGTTACCATTACTGTATTTCTCAAAATGCCTAACTACTCCCTTAATGTCTGTCAGTGTATATGATGTGAAGAACTTGGATGAGGAAACCAAGCAGGTTGTGATCAGTACAGTTTTATGGGCTGTACCCTTGGGCAACATAAATCAGAGATTTCAAGAGATCATATTTTCAGGAAGTACTGTAGTAATGTCTGCTATATTCTGAGGAAAAATGTCTTTAATATTAGATATGAAACAGATGTTTAGAATTTAAACTCAAGCATAACTGAATTATAAAAAAAATATGACTTTAGCTTCAAAATCAGGTTATTTACCCATAATATTGAAATACTGCTTACTTCAAAAGAGACTGAGGCTACATAAGTTGCAAGGTAGACATTGTGGGGAAAACAAGTGAGTAATATGCCTCTATGGCTCTCTCAGATACCTATGAAGATTTCAGTGGAAATTGTAAATGAAAAACTCCTCTCTTAAAACTCTTGATACGACCACTTGGGGGCGTCAAAATTTGAATTTCTATTCCTCGCACATGTTGTGAATTTCCGAACGTCAGATACAACTTGTGCTTTACGACTTTAATCGAGCCGATCAAACTGTTGCTGCTGAAAGCCTTCAGAGCAGAAGTGACAGGAGACAGAGTTGAAAATTGCGATGCATCTTCAGGTGTTGGGGAAACTTACTTTAGGTCCTGCTGGGCCCTCAACACCCATGTCTCCTGGTGGTCCTATCACACCCTGCAAAACACATTTAAAATCTTATTCAAGCCATCAGTGCAACGAAGCCCCCGCGTTTGTATGACCAAACTGCAGGTCAAAACCACCCCACCACCACCGCCGAATGAAAAATACAACAGGATTAAAATCAACATTCATGCCTTTCATGTCCTTCGATTCTCAGGCCAAGCTCACAAAATAACAAGGTTATACTGACACTATGCCAGTAGCACAGAGGAGGAAGAGTGGTGCTGGGCGGCCAGATCCCTGCACTAATCCCACCACACAAAGTCTGTTCCTGCAAAAGAATAATATCCTGCAAGCCTGGATTCACTGCTTTGGATAGCCACATTAGTATCAGGATTACCCATAATCCAATATTCACATTCCATTAGTGCAGAGACGAATAAGAGACAAATTCCACTTCCATTTTTCATATTTGAGAGTGGACGGACCGTCTGAGGTATTGTGATGTCTGTGTATCGATATGGACAGCAGGCAGTAAACTGGACGTGCAGGGACGTGAAGGATGAGGGACAGAAATTAAATTAAAACAAATCGAAACACTGGTGTGGACGAGAATGAAAAATGTTTTTTTTAATAAATCTAATGATTCAAGTCAATAAAACGTATTATCTATGAAATTTAGCAAAATTAAATTATTTAAACAAGACTAATGAGTCTACAGTCATGCTTTTGACTCTGTGAGGCTCTATGACGGAGGTGCTTTTAGTTAAATGCTAACGTCAACATGCTAATGCTCACTATGACAACGCTAACATGCCTATGTTTAGCAAGTTTCAAGTATACCATCAGTATACTTCAGTATGTACCAAGTACACCACCATTATTATTATTATTATTTTCATTACATCTCATTCATGAAATAACTTGGGGAAATATACTTTTAGTGAACAGTTAGCCCATACAATATGCTGTACACATTAGATACTAAAAGCAGTAGATGATTTGATTTAGCCTGTAAAACTTCTATTGATAGGTTTTAAAACATTGACATAAATAAAGATGGTCGACGTGTCTCCACTTCCTCCCACTGTACAAAAATTAAGCCAAAATATCCCAAATACGAGAGCTGCCATCTTGCTCTGGTGACGTCATTTGGAGCCTGTGCAGTAGTGATTGGGTGATGGAGCTGCAGTATTGAGGTCCCGCCCATAAACCTGCCCAACTCAATCACGAGCGGGGCTCAGCTGTCAATCATGACGTTTCACCCTCTTTTTATAGCATCAAATAACTAATTAAAACCAAACTGATCAGAAAAATTAACACTTGAATAAACATCAGTGTGATAAGAACTACCTAAAACGACAGAAACCATCTTTGTGAAAACTTTCTTTGAGTTTTTAGTTTGGCCCATGTCTCATCTGCTAACATGGAGGGGGAGGGGTTTACGACCTCTACTGCAACCCACCACCAGGGGGCGATTAAGATGTTTTGCCTTCACTTTTGGGGAGCTCTCATGTTGTCCATCTTTATAGACAGCCATTGGTTTATAATGATCAAACCAAGATTAATAATTGTTATTGTTAAATGAAAAAAAAAAGACATCTGGCTTTGCTCTACCTGTTCTCCCTTCATCCCTCGCTGGCCTGGAGGTCCCTCAGGTCCCTGCAACATGACACTTGATTCATTATGAGGACAAAGTCTGTGGTATTGATTAAAACAATGTAGTTAATAATGTTCATACGGTGTCGCCCTTTTCACCAGGAGTGCCACAGTCTCCTCTCTCCCCCTGAAAGACCAAACACAAGATTATACCCTCTTATTTTCCCAGGACTTGAAATAATCATGTTGCTAAAGCTAAATGTTACCCACCTTGTTGCCCTTATAACCTGGTCGGCCCTGTAAGAGATGAAACTCTTTAAAATCTGCATTTCATCTGATAAGAAGCATGTTTCTTGGTAGTTAAAGACAATTTTTTTTTTACCTCCGGCCCATCACTTCCAGGTTGACCATTCAAGCCAGGCTCTCCCTGATAAAAAAAAAACAACAAAAAAAACAACTTCCAGTGAGCTGCGTAAAATCAGACACTAAAATAGTTAAACAGCTGCTTTGTGTTCTGACCATTGACTGTATATAAAGATGGACGACATGAGCTCTCCCCAAAAGTGAAGCCAAAACATCTTGATCGCCCCCTGGTGTCTATAGGTCATAAACTCCTCCTCCTCAATGATATCAGGTAGGACATGGGCCAAACTAAAAACTCAAAGTACACCTCAAATACATTTTTCCCCAAAGATGGTTTCTACGTTTTAGGTAGTTCCTATCATGCTGATGTTCATTTTTCTGATCAGTCTGGTTTTATTTAGTTATTTGATGCTATAAAATGGGGTGAAACGTCATGATTGACAGCTGAGCCCTGCCTGAGGTCGCTACTCTGCAGTCTCTGGCTCCGAATGACGTAACCAGCGCAAGATGACAGCACTCGTATCCGGGATATTTTGGCTCATGTACAATGGGAGGAAGTGGAGACACGTCGTCCATCTTTATTTATGTCGATGGGTCTGACTCACCCTCGCTCCTTTTGGACCAGGTGGCCCTCTGAAGCCTGGGTCGCCTTTTCTACCCTGGAATTAGTGACAGTTAAATTTGTTAGATTGACAGTTAGATGCTAAAAGGCAAGATGATGCACGTTTGTGACGAGGAGTTTTATTGATTTCTAAATACTCACTGGACCTCCTGCAGGGCCCCTCTCTCCTCTGTCACACAAACACACTTGAGCCTGTGTGCACTAACAGGGAGAAAAATACATAGTCAGTGCTACCATTTACAAAAATTCATTATAGCAATAAAATGCTGGACTGCGTTGAAAGACTTACCCCTTCAACTGCGACTGCACCCTGGATGCAAAACATGAGATAAATCATGTCAATACAGATTCATTACTAAAGAAAACATCAATGTTTTTGGTAAAATCTTGGAACATTCGTGTCAGATATTGTCTTCCCTCAAAACCATTTTGATATATTGTGTCTTTCTTGGAAGCCATTAATGTGAATTAATAATATCACACATTTCTGGAAAGCAGAACGAGCCATGACAGGCCATGACCTCGACATTTCTCTCTCTGTGTGTGTGTGTGTGTGTGTGTGTGTGTGTGTGTGTGTGTGTGTGTGTGTGTGTGTGTGTGTGTGT
>JBBPCS010013729.1:0-28385 GCA_037974645.1 Hollardia meadi | reverse complement strand
GTGACAAAGAGCTTAAAGTCTCAACCTGGCCTCAAAATGCCCCAGATCCAAATCTGATTGAGCTACATGGGACATGCCCATCCATGGATGCCATCAGGGAGTGCTGTTGCCATGAGGGGGTTTACTTTGTCTGAATGTTTGGGTGGGTTTTATGGGTCAAAGAACATCCATATGACTACCAGGACCCAGAGTTTTCCACTAGAACATTGTACTGTAGCCATGAACAATGTCATTCACTTCATCTCTCAGATGTTTTAATGTTGTGACTAATTGGTGTAACTTCAGGAGAGTCAGAGAGTGAGGAAGAAATTCCAGGAACGTGACTAAACATAATGTAAATTAAATTTGAACATGACCATTTAAGCCTGAGTCCTGTCAGATTTTCATTTGCAATTGTGGTTGTTTGACAACTCTCAAGATCCCACTACTTTTGTTGTTTGATTGAAAGACCCCATGCGACAGAAGTTACATACTGTGCATGTAAAATGAAAGTACAGGTAAGTAAGTTTTATCTTTAGATAAGCTTAGAATAAATGAACTATGTAGAATCCTTATCTCTAAGGCAACAGGGAGGTTCTGCCAACATAAAATGTACTCCAGTTGGCCAGAATGAGAAAGATGATGTGACAGCTTCATTATAGGAACTCAATAAGTTTTGGACCTGTAAGATGACATGAAACTCGACTTGCTCTCTTTTATTCTTCTCACTCTGCTGGGCCCCACATTGATTTCTCCCTCCAGAAATATTGGATTGGACTTGAATCGAGACACTTGACTTCCCCATGACCTAAAGGCACCTCAACGTGTAAAATTACTTTTCAGACATTAGCTTTGGCATGAAGTGAACTGTTCATGCAGCTAAAAATAACTTTGCAGTGACAGGAAGTTAACTATTGATGGAACCTGTGGTTTTAGAAATCAGTTCTAATCAACACTAGCTTTATTAACTTGAAGTCACTGCTGCCGAGAGATAGAAAAAATTGAAATGGCACTCAGCAGGTAGATTTACATGGTAATCGATCAATACTTGTGTTTTTAAAATGAATGTTAAAGTATGTTTGAAAAAATATTTATACTAGAGCCGATGCAAGGCAGCACATTTACTTTTATGCACACATGTAACTTTAGTGAGTCATACGTTTTTTGACGAGTCATTGTTGAAAAGTTGATGTATTCTGAAAATAAGTCGCACATTGCTTACCTGTAGCCAATATCCTAGGTAAAAATATTTGTGAGCTCTTCATATCCTGCTGCTAGAACTGGTGTACAGTAGCTCAGGTAATGGCATACATTGAGGTGCTTTTGGCAGCAGCTTCTGTGAACCAGAGCTCATCTTTATTATTCCACTCTTTCTTTTTCCTTGTCAAAATCTGGCACTCACCTTGATTCCATTGACGGTATAGATTTTATGCTAGAAGCAGCTAGTGTACCCTTGAGCCTACCTGAGCTACAGAAGTCTGGTAAGCAAACGCCACACACTCAGAACTTTTTTAATTTTTCAACTTCAGCCCAAACCAACGTTGACTCAAGTTCCGTCACTTACGAGGGGTGATTAATAAGCTTGTAGCCTCATGTAGGAGATGAGTTATACAGCTCCCATTTCATGCATGTGCAGTTCAACTCTGAGTGATTATGCAGAAAGTTTGAAGTTAATAACTTTTGTGGCATTTCTGTTTTGGGTAATTGAAAATTGCAAGTCAGCACTCTGAGAAAATGGACAACATTGGTCTTTGTGCAGTCATCCACTACCTCAGTCTCAAGGGCTTATCAGCCAAGGGGGTTCACGAGGACGTGGTGGCAATGCTATGGGAGGGTGCCTCTTCGTACAGTTTGGTGCAGAAGAGGGCTGCTTAATTCAAATGTGGCAGAGAGAATCTGAAAGATGATCCATGTCCTGGAAGGCCGGCCACTGTCACTGCACAGGAGAACACTGACAAGATTCATGACATGATCTTGACCGGTTGATGAATTACAACAGTACAACAGTACGTTGTCACAGAGCTGGGTATCTAGAAACGTGTCCATGCAGTTATTTATAACGAACTCCAAATGACCAAGGGTGCAGAAAGTCTTGGGTCTGATGAGAGGCGGCTTCGACACGGCACTCCAAGGGATAATTTTAATCTTGTCATTTTTTAGGTGGATCGGGAGAGATTCCTCCAGCAATTCGTAACCATGGATAAGACTTGAGTCCACCACTTCCAGAGACAAAAGAACAATTGAAACACTAAAAAAAAAAACACCTGGTGTCTCCGGCTCCCAAGAAAGCCAAATCGGTGAGGTCTGCAGGCAAGGTGATGGCCTCCGTTTTCTGGGATGCAAAGGGAGTGCTGCTGGTGGGCTACCTGGGAAAAGGGTCACACTATTACAGGGGCTCATCTCTTGAGACAGGCATGGGACCCTAACAGGAGAAGTGCTCTTCTACAGGACAATGCTCGAGCCCACAAGTATGCAGTGGTGATGGCTGCCATCCAGGAATGCAGATTTGAACTCGTCCAACACCCACCCTATTCACCTGATTTGGCACCCTCAGACTGATTTTGTGATAATGATACACAGTGCTAATGACATTATCGCTGCGGTGGACCACCTCTAGAGGTACAAGACGCTGACTTCTACAAAGAAGGCATTTGTTTTCTCCATAACTGCTGGACTGTGTGTAAACGTAGGAGGGTATTGTGTTGAAAAATAAATGTGCTTTCTAAAATTGACTTGTTCTGCTTTAGGCCATGAACTTATCAATCACCCTTCGTAAGGCCCCTCCCTCTGAAGCCACAAAAAGCTTTATACAACTGAGATTAAATGTGACCAGAATGTTAAATCAGCACCTCGTAAATTACCAAACCAACAAAATCAGTTACAGCAAAAAGTGAACATATCTTCATGGAGGTAGAATTTGTTTAGGTGCTGTTGTTTTAGAATGCATTTGTTTTAGCTCAGAGTAACAGACAAAAGCAAAAACTGGATGTTTAAAACTGACCTTTTGAAATGTTAGTTTTCTCTTCCTCTTCCCCCTCCAGTTTCTTTGAGAACATGAATCGAATCATCGCTCCCAAATATGTTCCCACTGAGACAGATGTTCTGAGAGTGAGAGTACGGACCTGTGGAATTGTTGAGACGCAGTTTCAAGTTAATGAAATTATCTTTCGGTAAGACTTATTAAACTGGTGGTGCAAATTCAGTAGCGGTAGCAACATGATATAGTGCTGTGCACGGAATTATTTGCCAGCAAAATGCTCTATATGGATTTCATAAAGGTAAAGGCCTTTAATGATTCATACTGGGCTGACTGAAAGCTCCCTGAAATCAAATTATACATTTATTGTTGGAGGGTCAATTGAATTCCTGAATATGCATGGTTAATATTAAAATAATATTTTACCTTCCTTCACTTTCAAGAGACAATTGAACTGTCTTCTACCTTTACATGAAACGGTCAAATGACTCAGTGACGTGTCATATTACAGTGAAATGCATCTGAAGAAAGCTTGATTTAACTGTAGACTCAACTCTCAAGACGTATTACAAGATATATATTTAATAATTTAATATATTTAATGATGTGCAGATATGTAAGATGCCTAAAAAAATATTCTTTATAATGTGAGTAGATACACAGCAACTAAAAGTTGTTGGTTGTTTTGCAGCCTTGGAATGCTTTTCTAGTTTTAAAGGGGTTTGTCAACTAGTGATGATGATGGTGACATTTTGAGTGTGTGTGGGTTATTAGGTTGCTTGGTAACAAGGCACAGCATGTAAATGGCTTTGGTATTGTTAAAAAGTCATAACATGCAACAAAATTCCACGGTCATAACTGAACCAGGAGAGCTGCAGCCACATGGCACTTGGCTAAATGTTTGGATTGCCTCCCAGCACATTTCAGTTGATCTTCTCTGAAACAGGTGGCGACTCAGGTTATGGAAGTAATCAACAATAAATAATACAATTTAGATGAATTTTCCTTCAGAGTTGCTGTTCATTGAGTTGTTATACATGCTGCTGTCTTAAAAAGCAGCTTCTTGAGCCTCTGGAGACTTTGCCTCACCTCCCTGACGAAAGATGAACTCTTTCTGAGCTCATAGAGGCAGCTCTGTGGGCATGACTCAGACATAAAATATTGATGGCTTCACTCTGCCTGGTTATTCCAAGAATAATAAAACAAATGGTAGAGGAAGCATAGCTATGAAACATTGAAACCCTACTCGCCTTCCCCTTTGAACTTCTGTTTTCAGAGTAAGCAACCATTCGTGATGCTCCCTGCACCTTTTCCCTGTGCTATGATGGCATTCAGTGTGTGGGGCATTAGAATAAATAGAATCCATACAGACCAGGACCTCATGAATGTTGCATATAGTACTGTAACTTGTTCATGGTTAGAATTGCACAAGCATGTGTCACTTTTAAAAGTTGAGGAATTGGACAATTTTACAGCACTGTTTAAGATCATCAAGAAATGGCTTCTTTCACTAAATAAATGCCACATTTCTTCAAATTTCATCAAATAATGAAATATTCTAGATGTTCAGAAGGTGTGTGAAGAAAAATGTAGTGCACTGTAAGAATTGTTGATCACCATAGCTATTTTTTTAAAAGATGAAACTGCAGAAAAATTTGATGGTTGATATTTATTTGAGTGTTTATTTGAGTCTATACAGAGACATCTGTTTGTGCAAATTAACCTTTTTGGTTACTGTCTGGTCTTTTTTTAAAACTTTTGTGTTTATTAAAATCACAGTTTGAATGTGGTTGAAGGTAGCTGCAATTGATTTCCACAGGAAAAATAAACAAGCCAAACTTGTGTAACACTGAAGACGTTATATATATATTCAGTTTGTTTCAATGTTTCCTGCATTAGTTAACTTTTTCTCGTCTGGTTATATGTAACATGTATCTCCATATTTTTAGGATGTAGGTTTAAGAATTTGATATTGTATTGAAAACTTGCATAACACAATTCTGATAAGTATGGCTACAACTTTAGTCATGCTCTATTCTCTTTGGCTCTTCCCACTGTTATTGTGTTGTTTCCTCAGATCTTGTGAGTCATATCAGTTCATAGGTCTGACCTTGCTCTTCCACTGAATCAGAAATGCCATAAAAGCCTTCTTGAGGTCATGATTTTCTTTTCTGCAAAACAGGTTAACGCTGTCAAACGGCACATTTAACGCTTATTGTCCTCCAGCTTCTTAAAACTGACTCTTGACCCAGGGGATAAACGCTTCATTGCCTCTGCCCTGAGTATAGCAATCATGCACCTGGAGACTGTCTGGTCCAAATGAGAGCTATTACCTGTGTCACCAAGACCCCTTGGCTATAGTGCCATATTATATTTTGAAATAAAATGCTTGAAATGGGTTTGAATGTTTCAAAGTAATGTAATGTAGTTTAACAAAACAGGCCTTAACTGTTGTAGTTAGACTTTTTGAGAGGCAATTTATGAGGGAATACACTGTGATTTAACATATTTTAAACATTATTTAGTTTAAAAAATGTAATAACTCATTATAAAATTCCTGGAGAGCTCGCCAGTAAGAAAATCTCATGTCTTTATGCTATAAAACATGGAGACTGAATATTGCACAATACATATTTTTTTCTCTATGCGATGTGTTGTAAGCAGATCATTGAGCCTGACTGGATTTTGTTTTGTTTTGCTTGCTGTCAGGGTGTACGATGTTGGGGGCCAGCGGAGTGAGAGGAGGAAGTGGCTCAGCTGCTTTGAGTGCATTCAGGCCGTGTTGTTTGTTGTGGACCTCAACAGCTATGACATGACACTGACGGAGGTCCCTTCAGTGGTATGTTATGAAAGACATGATCATTATCAAATGTAATGCCTTTTTTTGCTGAATTTGGTACAAACTATATCTATGTCTTAGCCTTTCCCTTCTTTCCTTTTCCATATTTTCCCTTAATAGAATCGGCTGCAGGAAAGTCTTGAACTTTTTACATCCATCTGCACCAACACAATCTTTAGGAGAACCTCACTGGTAAGACCACTTGCGCTTCTTCTAGATGGCTTTCTTAAAGATAAATTTGAATGTGCTGAGAATACAAGATATCACTGGAGTTTTGTTTTTATGGTCTCTGCCTGCGTGTTATGCACATACTGTCTCATCTAAATGTGTAGAGGTGACTGAAGCACTGAGTGGCTTTTTTTTAATGATCATTCATGCTGAGCGGACGGGAGACAAACTGGCTATGATTGCATCTGAGATACATAATTAGCCTACAAATTCCGATTGAGATGTAGGGCAGGTGATTTCTGTTTTAACCAGTTGGCAGTGAGCCAACTTGAGAGTTTGTGGGGATATTTATATGAAAATGAATTACCGACTTGTTGGCCACTAACATTTAAATCTGCATATGATTAACTTGAGGCATTTCAGGGTGAGGGCTTTCTTACAGCCACATCCTCTTGCATCATTTTTGAAAAGGTTGATGGTGTTTTAAATGCTGGGCAGCCAGTTGCTTCTCTGTTAGCATCATGAAGATATTCTATAGAAACCACTAGACTTGCATATGAACCAGGTTCTGAACTTTTATTTGTAGAATTTTTATTTTAGAAGGTGTTTCCTTTTCTGTCAAACCTCAGCAAATTATATCATGAAGCCACTGTTTTTCTTCACAGTTAAGATGCCATCATTTTTCCTCTTACAGATTCTGCTCATGAACAAAACTGACCTTTTCCAGAAGAAGATCGTACACTCTGGAAGACACTTGAGAGTTTACCTTTCTAGTTATAAAGGTAAGTTGGAGGGGATTGGGTTTTTTTCTTTGAATTTTCATGTGTAAATATGTTTGGATTGTCATATTTTTGCATTTTGTTTTTGTGGAACAGAGTGAGTTCTAATAGTACATGAAACAAAGATGGATTTGAAATGTATTTAATCATCAATAAAACAAAAATAATATAAATCAATTGGTCCTGAGAATCTAACACTTGCATTGCAACTGCCTCAGTGTTTGCAAACTTGGGAAAACTGCCACTACTCTTACTAAAGAGTTGGCCTCTCTCAACTTGGGAGGCTTTTTTCTTTTTTTTTTACAATCTTAAATTCCACAAGGAATTGTTTGCATGTGTGTCTTATTGCTGCATGGTTCCTTGTATCCTTCCTGTCCGCTGGGTAATCAGAAATCCTTCTTGACAGAGATTGTGACAGTATTCACATACTGACCTCTGGTTATGTGTATATCATTCATTCTGGCCAGATCATGGTCATACATATTTCAGACTCATTTACAGCAACTGAGATCCAAACTCTGTGTGATGTCATGTTTGTGTATTTGTGGGTTGAGGAGGAAAACTTGTGTACCGATTTTCACCGGAAAGCAGTTTCTTGTTTTATGAATATTTAATGAATGTAATGAATCAATTTTTTTGTCATTTTTCACCATCCAGGAGCTGATGGTGACGTGGATGCTGCAGCCCACCACATCACTGCCATGTTCTCATCATGTAACGGCATTCCTGACAAGCCCGTGTACCACCACTACACCACTGCCACGGACACCGCTAACATACAGGTGGTCTTCGACATGGTCATAGATCAGATCGTCAAGGAGAACCTAGCAGCTGTCCAGCTACTGTAAAAGTCTCCTGAAGACCGTATAGATTGTTTTTCTTCATTCAGTACTGGAATATTAGTTTTTATCAATGTTGTTACGTAGGCAAATGTTTTTCTTATTAAAGCAGCTAATAAGGTTAATACGTTATTGAAGCTGCACTTTCTCTGATTTATTTTAAAAGATTTTAAATAAAATATTTATTGATGAGCATGCCTTGTGCTTTATTCATGCTATTAATTATATCGAAGAGCAGTTTTCATTCAGGATTGCAGTGAGAACCAAACCTCATGTTTCACATGCACAGTGAGTGTATCAGTGAGCTGTTTTTAATACATGCTTGCTAATTATAACTTGGAGGGAAGGCACCAATTTTTGTTTTTTATATTTTAATGCTTCTAAATCACCTTTAACTGAATTAATTTTCAAAATGATTGTGCAAATCAAGTCTTTTTTATATTTTAAAAATGCAGCATGTGATTTATTTGTCTCCAGTGTAGATGAGAAGAATAATCCTTGCAATGTGTTGCATTCAGTAATTTGAACAAGGGGCTGCAATACGAGTCATTTATTAATGAAAACTCGGCTCAAACATTCATTAATACATCAATTTTACACTGTAAAGCTTTAAGACAGGTTTATCATAAATTAATAAATAAATAAGATGAACAATGAAAGGTAGCATATCTTCCATCTAGTACAACACCAGTGTCAAACTTGAAGTTGTACAGTTTTCAAGTGTGGCGCCTTCAAGAAGTGGGCTTCATCATCCAGCCCAGCTGTCGGCCTTACTGCTCAGTCTCCTGCACAGTCTGAGGGGTCCAGAGAGAGGAAGACATCCGCTTTGCACTTAAATGAACCCTTGAGTTCCTGGAAGAGTTCACAGCTGTGTAGGTTTGGTTTAATGTCTTTGATACAAACAGACTGTTTGGAGAGAAACAGACATATGATGCAGTTAAATTAGAGGGTGCTTCTTCAAAAGACCACCTTTGAAATCTGTTCACTTGAATCAGACATTGTGATATCCCAACAAATATCCCTGCAGAGAACTACATTAATCAAAGTGAGTTATATGGACCTAACATGTCATAGCACAATGACGGTACATTTAAGTATATTCGCTCAAGTGCTGTACAAGTACGATTTTGAAATGCCAGTGTTTTTATTAAATGCTACCTTATTCTTTATTTAATTTCACAGCGAAATCCAGCACTTAGTAGTTGATCTGACAGTTGCACTAGTCTGTAGATTAAGATTTTAAACATGGATGCAGTATTGGAGATTAAACTGAATATAAAGTAGCAAAATGTAGCTGCTTAATTTAAACGTCCTGGTAATACTCCATGAATATAATAGCCTACACCATAGGATTTGACAGCTGCCATTCTGCTCCATAATTACATTTTGATGACATTTTTTACATTTTGCTGCTAATGTTGAATGTTTGACTTTTACTTGTAATGAAGTGAATTTATACGGTTGTGGCTAATATTTATCCCCTGTCTATAGTGTAAATATGAGACTCGTAAGACCATTATCGTTGTTACAAATCAGTTTCTTGTAGTTTGAGTGATGCTGAGTGGACAGCTCCTTCTTAACCCCGAGTCCACGAGAGGGAATTCCTCTTTTTGATTGTTTTAGTTTAAAGTCTAAAAGTGTTCTTCAGATAATAATAATAAAAAAAATTCAAGAAATATGTTATGTAATTTTACGGAAAATGAGGCATTCAAACAATATAAAACTTAAATGTGGATAATACGCGTTTGCGCTCGTGCGTAGTGCGTAATGGCACTGCCATCCAACCCATAATCCCGTGGTTAAATAGATGAGCACTGACCATCGTCTTCAGGATGAAGTTTTGCGGAGTTGATTCGGAGAGCACGCTGTTGCTCGCAGACTCTCCGCTGTCTGACGGGTCCGGCTCGTCTCTCCTGACGTACGGCGACCTCCGGATGCCGGACAGCAAGCCGGACGCCCTGCCCACCGAGTAGTAGCTTGGACCGGCCACCTGCTTGTACCACGCCTCGGTCGGACCGCAAGAGACCAGCACGGAGATTATCACGATGGGGGACACGAGTGTAGCGAGCATCTCAACGTCGAGCACTGATGCCTTAAACGACTGGTCCTCTTCGCTGTCACCGCTCGTTGTTCGTATCCTCGTTGATGGTGTCTACTTATAGGGACCCCGTGATTATCCTCACAGTTTCGTCAACCTGATAGATACACACACACCTACACACACACACACACACACACACACACACACACACACACACACACACACACGGTTTATCCCGAGCGTTTGATTTAAAATGTTACACTTGAAGGCATCTCTGGAATGAAATCTCAAAGCAACTCAACTGACAAAATCGGGATTTATCGAATGAAGTGAAAAACCTTTACGCATTTTTACAATTCTTAGAGATTTGTAGAAAAGTACTCAAACGTGAAAGTAATCCCAAAATGTGTACAGGAATATGTCACAGGAAAATGCATGGCATGTGATACTATACCTGCATAGTGCTGAGAGATTTAATAAAACTAAGACAAGCTTTTATCCACCCCGCTTTATTATAGTCCATTTAAATAATTCTACACACTGGTGGCATCAGCTTTTCTTATGTTTATATCACTGTTTGGTGCAGTGAAGAGCATTTCACATTTCACAAGTTAAACTTTTCTAGAATGAAGCTTTTTATTAGCATTAAACTATCAAACAAAAGGGCAAATAAATGAAACAAACGTACAAACAGCTCATTTATTTACGAGTTAAAGTAACATTTGGTCTGTACATTGTCTCGTTCAGCTCTGACTTTAACCACAACAAAGCACCATCAGGCTGCACGGGACAGGTTTGCAATGGTGTATGTCACATTAAAAAAAAAAAAAAAAAAGCTGAAGCGGTGCACTGTGAGTCTGTGGGGGGATATGACCTGATTTCACACGCTGAAAACTTTGTTATGCTGACCCAAAATCTTTTTTCTTTATCTACAGGAAGCTGTACTTACAGTAGGTGATTAAGAAGCAACACATTTCCGGCAAACACATTTCCCACAGATATGTTTTTACAAGCAGTCTAGAATCGATTGCAACCTTGATGCTTTGACTTGGTTGTAACTGGAAACATGCACATTGAACAGAGAAACATGACATGGACACTGATGCTACTGTTTCTGCCTGGTAAGCATAAGACTGGACATGTCATTTCAATTTTTAATTCAAATTATAAAATCTTTGAATGAATCCATCTTTTTTTTCAGGTGTTCCCTGCAACACCTGGAAAGTGGAATATCAACAGGAAAATATCTGTGCAGTGAAAGGCTCGTCTGTTGTCATCCCATGTTTATTTGAACATCCTGACAACCAGAGGGTGGAAAGAGTCCTGTGGGGTCACGTGAAATCTTATCGTATCAAGGGGCGTTTCAAATCTGTCGGCAATTTAAGAAATAACACAAAATTTCAATATGTTGGTGACAGACATCGCAATTGTTCTTTAAAAATACACCAAGTGGATCATAACGATGCGGGAAAATACACTGTCAGATTTTTTACAAACAACAAACAAGGCAGATGGCCTGGTAATGTTAGCCCAACGTTACAAGTTGTTGGTAAGTTTAACTTTTCTTTGCATAAACTGCACTTCAGTCTGTAAACTTTGACACTTTAGCAGCACGTTCTGCTCTTCTAGATTTGAAAGTTTTGTTGACAAAACCCAATGAGGATGGAACAATGAAGGAAGGCGACTCTGTGAATCTGACCTGCATAAGCGGCTGTGATGGCGGTCACCTCACATCTTCTTTCACCTGGTTTAAGAACGGAAAACCCGTAAACGAAGGACCTGTACTTTATTTGATCAGCACGTCCTCCACAGACTCTGGAAACTACACTTGTTCTCTCAGCACACACACTGGAACAATGTCAGGAGTCCTAAATATTGACGTTGAATGTGAGTACAGGTCACAAGATCATCGCTTTACAAAATAATCAGGCTGAGAGTTGAGCCACATGATTTCACTCCATTTACTTTCAGATGGCCCTAAGAACACATCGGTGTCCGTCAGACCATCGATGGAGGTGGACGCCGGCAGCAACGTCACCCTGATCTGCAGCAGCCATGCCAACCCCCCAGTGGAGAGTTACATTTGGTTTAAAATAGATGATGATGATGATATTATGGATGTTGGACACCAGCCTGTGTTGTTCTCTAGTGACGGAGGCCAGTATTTATGCAGTGCCAGCAACAAACATGGAAGCCAAAACTCCTCTGTTGTGACTGTAAAGATTAAAGGTAAGTAGGTTAAAAAATAATTCTTACCAGTTTTTTAGTGAGTGATTAAATCATGAATAAATAAATAAAAGTTGGTATCACAGTTTACTTCATTTTTTACAAGGATCATGAAATGTTAAACTCTTGTTTTGTTGACTTGCATATGTAGGTAATGATAATAGTACAATCAACCATATTTTCCCTACATATATATATATATATATTTATTAATTAATTATGACCTTATTAAAACCAACATGTAGAATAGTATATGTAGATGTATGTGTTACTTCTATTTGGGGGTCAATTGGGAGTCGGACCTCTTATTAACAAAGTGTTTTAATCCTTAACAGAATATTAGGCTTAATTAAATCATTCTTATAAATAATATTGTGTCACATGTTTACTTGTTCTCACATTGCCTTTGTTTCACAGAATATTGGGCAACATTTACCAGAGATGTGCTCATCATTCCTGCAGTTGCTGTGCTTCTGATCGTGACCACTGTTATTGCCGTCAAGAGGTAAGCTGTATTTCTCGCCCCTCTGCGTGAATCTGAGTGCAATGTCACATATTCCACGTCTGAAAAGGGCTCATATCATCTGCTGCTGTCAAAGAAATGTAGAAGGATAAAGGGCTGCTGCTGCCCTTTTATACAGTAAGTGCAAGCCCATTAGGGTCGAGTGGGAGCGTCCCGATTGGCTGAGCAGCTCCGTGTGACTTCACATGAATACGCAAAGTCGAATGGTTAACAACCTTCAGATACCCATGGGAGGATGATGCCTGCATATAGTAGATTTGTTCATTTGTCACTGGAAATACAGGTGTATTATAAGCACATACATGAGCAAATACAGACATGAAGACTAAATGAAGTAATGAGTACCACCTATTGCCTTCAGGTTAACTCAAATCCTTGTTGTACCTCCTGATATCATACTGCATAATGTGACGGAGGTATAAAAGAATAATATAAAAGCAATGATAAAAGAAGTAAAACTGCCAATGTAGCTTTAACAACTTTATATACAGTTATCTAGTATAGTCCAGTGGTCCCCAACCTCGGGGTCAGGCCCCTCCGAAGGGTCCAAGATAAATCTGAGGTGTGGTGAGATGATTACTTCTGATCTGTTTCATCTTTTCGACTTTTCTCTAACTTTTTTTGCGAAATATTGCAGATTCCAGATGATTGAAAATAAATCTAAAGTTTGGAGGGAAAATGTGGAACCATAACATGCCCCAACCAGACACTGCTGTTTTGTGACAGGCCACAAAATTATAGGTTTACCAGTATACCATGATAATATCTAATAGCAATGATTCTGTGATCTGTTTCAGACTCAACAGAAAAAGGAAGTGGGCGCCAAAGGCAGACTGTGGGGAGGACATACAGGTGGCTCTGTTATTTGTGGCAGCTTAGCTCATCACTAATACACGTTCTATTGTAGTTTTTGTGGCACACATTAAATACAGTACACTCTAGTCTATATTACAAGTATGGCCGAGGTTGTCTGCAAGTGAGTTAAGCGGGTGAGAGGCAACATGAACCCACATCCAAAGTCTCTGCTAAATAACGGATACATGATCAGCATCAGAACACAGAGGTTGTTTATGAAAAGTCACACAGAAGCTCATAACAGAAGTCTAAAGGCAAATGTAAGAGGAGATTGTTCCACGCTGATTCATCTCGCGCTATCTCTTTATGCCTGTGTGCAGCAGAATACAGACTATGTCAACTGGCTCATCCGTGAGAATAACCAATCACAAGACGGAACTCATCGTCGGGGAGGAACAACGGAGGTCGTCTATGTAACTCTCGACATCAGCAAAAGAAAGTCAGACATGTGAGATGTTTTTACAGTCGTTATCCGTTTGTCCTCACATTCGTTGCATTGGAGGCTCACGCGCCGATTGACTGTGTCACCTGCAGGGAGCAGCCGACCGGCTCGCATGATAACGGAGACGTGATTTACAGCACGGTGTGCAGGTAAAGGTCAGGAAGCACTTATACATTTAAGGAACAATTATTTGCTTAAGGCAGATTACGTGCAAACATCTTCGTTCTCTTTTTCAGGAACCAAACTTTGAACCCGTCATAGGGTTTGCAGTAATAGATGTACACACATAATGTTTTCACTGTTTTGGTTTATCTTTCTTTTTTAATTTCCTTACATTTTAGAAATCTGTAAGATGTACTGCACATGCATTGCAGTAAAGATAAATATTCTGATCCAGACAGCAACGAAACATGTGTTACAATTATACCTGAAAAGAAAAGACCCCACCAAGAGTCATAAAGGTGATGCACATCTTGGCATCAAAACATAATCTAATGGGAAATAAATGTTTTCTTGATGATTTTCCCACTGTTGCAATGATTCTGTTGGCTGTGCGTCTATGCGAATTCATAAAGCGTGTTTCATTTCATTGTTCTCCTCATGCCTGATTCACTGACACATTTTCACACTATTTCACACACTATATATTTTTTGGTCTTTGCTTCACTCGGCGTAACAGGAGGGGGAATTCTGCTGGCAACCAAAATTCATGTCAAATAATCAGATATATCACATGCGTTTACCAAAGAATATTTTTCATGCATGTTTTTGTATTTCTGTCATCTTGCCTGTGGGTCAGATATGTGTGGATGTTCACGCACCCACTGGCTGTTTAGCTGCTTTCTGGTGTGCAGTGTTTTCTATAGCCTACACTCCTGTTTGGTGGTTTTGGCGCTGTGAAAGTTCATTGGCTTTCTGTAATCTTTAATTCCTGGGTTTCTGTAGAGATGTCTGAAAATTATGTTCCCAGGCTGTAACCGAAATAAAATGCATTGATGTGATGTACAAACTATCATATCGGACAAATGAGAAGCCAAGAATCATAATGAAACAATAAAAATACATTTTCTCCCAACTGTTCTGTGGTCTCTCTTTTTTATGTCAAAATACCAAAGAGGATAAACTCACCAGGTTTACTTTAGTAGAGACGAGGAGCGGGCTACAGGACACTAACACATTTTTGTTACATTTTCAAAATAGATCCAACTGATGCTGACTTTTTAACGTATGCAATAGACTTGGATGTGAAAATTCAGTGGAGTTTCCAATTTAAGAGCTGATGTCTTGTACTAGTAGCTACAGTATATAAAATATACACGTCCGACAAAAGTCACATATTTTCTGCTGATTACTATTTTAAGAGCCAAGTTATAGTAAACATGAAAAAAGTGAATGAAACGTATATAGACTAAAATAACAACTGCACATACTGTAGTACAGCAACAGTTGCTGTCTGATTGTGTTAACAAAAATGACAATGTCACAGTGCGTCTATGCCTGTCTGTGCTTTAACCACAAGAACGCGGAATAATTAGCACGTGACAGCTTTCATCTATGCAGGGCCTGGTTTTATATATGACGCTTGCGTTGCATCTGTGGTGTATGTGACCTGCTTTCAGGTGCGTGCTGAGTACAATCCAAAACTGAACATTATGGTAAGCTACACACTAACTCTATTCTGAATGTAAGACGAACGACGTAGCTTTAAGATCGAATAGGAGTTTTGTGATTAAAGAGTTTCAACATGTGTGTCGAACACGGAAACCTGATGTGGACACCGATGCTACTGCTTCTGTCTAGTAAGTATACCAATTACATTTGATTTAAGGTAAGATTAAAAAGGATGGAATCATGTAAGCATCAGTACATTTGTTTCAGGTGCTCTTTGCAGTCAGTGGAAGGTGGACTATCAACAGCAACATATCTGTACACTGAAAGACTCGACTGCTGTCATTCCTTGTTCATTTTATTATTCCGTCAGCCTGAGAGTGAAGAGAGTTATGTGGGGTCATGAAAGGGATAATATTTTTGAGGGTCCTTTCATATTTGACAGTGAGCACATTAGTACTTCCTCAAGATTTCAGTATATTGGTGACAAACAACACAATTGTTCTTTAAACATACACCAAGTAGAGCAGAATGATGCAGGAAAATATGCCTTCAGATTCATAACTGACGCCAAAGACGGCAAATGGACTGGTGCAGTCGGCTCAACGTTAAAAGTTGTCGGTAAGTTTAACTTTTCTTTGCATAAACTGCACTTCAGTCTGTAAACTTTGACACTTTAGCAGCACGTTCTGCTCTTCTAGATTTGAAAGTTTTGTTGACAAAACCCAATGAGGATGGAACAATGAAGGAAGGCGACTCTGTGAATCTGACCTGCATAAGCGGCTGTGATGGCGGTCACCTCACATCTTCTTTCACCTGGTTTAAGAACGGAAAACCCGTAAACGAAGGACCTGTACTTTATTTGATCAGCACGTCCTCCACAGACTCTGGAAACTACACTTGTTCTCTCAGCACACACACTGGAACAATGTCAGGAGTCCTAAATATTGACGTTGAATGTGAGTACAGGTCACAAGATCATCGCTTTACAAAATAATCAGGCTGAGAGTTGAGCCACATGATTTCACTCCATTTACTTTCAGATGGCCCTAAGAACACATCGGTGTCCGTCAGACCATCGATGGAGGTGGACGCCGGCAGCAACGTCACCCTGATCTGCAGCAGCCATGCCAACCCCCCAGTGGAGAGTTACATTTGGTTTAAAATAGATGATGATGATGATATTATGGATGTTGGACACCAGCCTGTGTTGTTCTCTAGTGACGGAGGCCAGTATTTATGCAGTGCCAGCAACAAACATGGAAGCCAAAACTCCTCTGTTGTGACTGTAAAGATTAAAGGTAAGTTAATTCATAGTTCTTGTCCTTCAGCAGTGGCGGAATCAGGCTCTGAAAGGTCACTAGAGGGCACTTCATCATATTTTATCTATTGGGGCACTATTGCAGCGTTTTTTTTTTCATTAAAGTTTGAATCAATCAATCATTTATGAATAGATTATGTTGAGTCAGATATTTCGTCTTGATTTGAGGATTTCATTCTTGTGCTTTCTGTCCTTTGCTACACAGAATATCCGGCAACATTTAAATATGTACTTATCATTCACACTGTTGCTGTGCTCCTGATTGTGACCACTGTTTTTGCCGTCACAAGGTAAGCTGTATTGACATTTTCTATCTCATATACTGTACAACTATCCCAACGATGCAAAGTCTGTTTATGTGTTTCAGATGCAAGAAAAAAAGGACACAAAGAGCACTGGAGACCAACTGTGAGGAGGACATACAGGTGGCAGCATCATTTTATTGACTTATCCAAAGTTTATTGTGGTTCAAATGTGTTCCTGGATTAAAACTGTGTGACAGTTTAAGCTTTTAGTTGCACTGCAAACACGTTCAGCCGGTTATTTGGATGTTCACTCCTACATTATTCTGCACTAATTTGTCCATGTGTTGTAATATTCAGAATACAGTGTATGTCAACTGGCCTGTTTTTGACAACAGCCAATCACAAGAGGGAAATCAGAGTGATGGAGCAACAACCGAACTCATCTACGCAACTCTTGACTTTCACGCCCAGAGAACGTCAAACACGTGAGATATTTCCTCACAACAGCTACTTATTGTTTTTCCCAAATAAACACTGCATGAGAGGCACATGTATTCATCAAGTGTATCACCTGCAGGGAGCAGCAGATGGACTCGCATCATGATGAAGAAAGTGTGATTTCCAGCACGGTGTGCAAGTAAAACTCAGCAAGGAACTTATTTATACACCGTTCCTCAGTAATGGTTTGCGTAAAAGTAATGAGTTTCCAATCAAAGGAGAGCTCAACAGAATCACATTAAAGGTCAACCTAAGGTTGTAGTCGGCACATTTTTCTCATACAGCACTGAGGGTGTACATCAACAGAAACATGAATAGAAATGAAGAAAATAAGAAGTATAAAACTGACTTCTGGAACACGTGAAATAAAATAAAATAAAACTCTCATACCTTGTTATGTTTGCAATGTCTGTAAAGGTGACGCACATCGAAACATAATCTAATGGGAAATCTAGTGCAACATGCTGGTCGGGGGATACACGTTTGGTGTGAATCATTTTTACAGTTGCAATGAGCACATCTGGGATCCATAAAACTTCTTCAGTGTAATATTCGCCTTCCGCTTGATTCAATACACGTGACTGTGAGGCTCCGACCCTACTGACACATTTCGGATCACATCCTTCCACTAGTCTGTCTCCCCCCGTAACAGGAGGGTGAAGTCTACTGGCAACTGTCAATTTCAAAATGATCAAAAATATCACAGAATGTGTGTTTTTAAATGCATTTTATTTCTTTCACCATAACTCTGGATCAAACGTGCACCAACTGGCTGTTACGTTGCTCTCCGGTGTTCAGTGTTTTACACATCGCAGATGCTCTTGTTTTGTAGGTTTTTGCACTCTGTGAATGTTAATTTGCTTTCTCTAATTCCTGAAGTTCCCGAGAGTAGCTTCCTAAAATTACCCAACAAAGACTACAGACAATTTCTAGCTATTTTTCAATAGGCTGTAAAAAGATGGAAAGATGTGAAAGAAATTAAAAACAGACATTTATGTGAGGTGAGAATGATCATATTGGATATATAAGAGCAAAACAAAAACACTCGAAACAATAAGAAGAAGCATCATCTTTGCTCTTCAGGGGAAAATTGCACTTACAACGAAAGTGAAACAATTTTACTTACGACTCTCATTAAGGTTCAACAGTCTTTCACATTGTCATTTTTTAAGTCCCCCTCCAGTCAAAAAGGTGTTTTTCTTCTTGTTGAATGTTTGAGCTTCACTGTGTAGAATGATGTATGCTGCAGAGACACTATAAGGCTGTTTTCACATGCATTGCTGAAAGGAAATTTTCTCTGTGACCACTGAAAATCTGATTTTTAAGAGGTGGGCCTAATTTGTGACATCACAAATAGTTTGTAATCCAATATTCAACATACTTGAAGCCTCCAGTGCACATACACTGAGAATGGACTGGGAATATTTGCATATTCTGGATTTTTTTTTGATGATGGAGAAGGAGTAGGTGCCATTTTAATGGAGGATTTTAATGTGGTAATTATACTTTTCCTGCATGTCAGACACCTGTGCACTTTCATTTCTGACTTGACTCGTGCACGCGGGTTTGTCAACGCATGTTCTGTAAAATTAGTTTTCTCTTTCGGGCCAGGACTTGTTTCTTACACGTGTTGATGACGGGATTCAAGTGCCTTTGCATATGAAACACCTGACCTGGGAGTGCAGTCCAGGGAGTTACCATGGTGACGTACCCACAGGAAATGAAACCGAAACGCATGCTGAGACACCAACCTTGGGTGCTTAAGCACGGTGAGTGCCTGCACTACACTGTTACCCAAACTTTTAGGTTATTCTGCCCTCTACAGACAATTTAAGAAAACAGCATCCTAAATTAGTGTTTATCCTCCCTTGCTCTATCTAACACCTGCAACACACAATGCTCCACAATGGATGAGCGGTTGTCGTGTAAGAGCTGCAGAGAGGCACAGCTCAAACCAGGATAAAAGGTCATCAGACAGCCAACACAGGACGTGCAGTGTAGAAAATTAAACATCTGCAGGCTGACCATGTTTTAGGAACTGGATAGTGTGGAGGTTTCTCACAGAAAATACAGCACACTTGTTAGTGTAGAGCAACAGTAGTGGAGCATTATGCAACAGCTACAACATAAGGACCAATTCTTTGTCTGCATTAATGACGTCAGTTCTAGTTTCTACTGTTTTCCGCCATTAATCAGCCTGAATCTATGAAACAAACCTGACTTTGCCACACTGTGCTTATAGAGTAGTGTCTCACAGGAACTGGTCCAGTGCTGACTCTTTGTGGACATTTTGCTCCACCTCTTTCCATGTAACGTCAGCTAATCATTAATTTTTTCTCTGAATGTGGGTTATTTGTTGAATGTTTATTGATCTAGGGAAAGGCCCGGTTTTTATTGCTTCTTTTCTTCACACACTCGAGCACATCATGGGGGTATTTCCAGTGTTGGTCAATGAACAACAACCATCTGGGTGTGCCCTTGCTCAAAGTCAAAATACAGCCACAAACAGGCAATTTTTTTTCTGAGGGCCTGAAATCTTTCACCATAACCAACCAGCAATTGCACTGAAAAATGTTTAAGTTCATTTCTGCATGCATGATTGGACTAAAACATGTACTTGCTTCCTCGTTTAATCCTCGTTTGAGACAGCCCTGAAAAGTATGATTGTAATCACTGCTAAACAAACGTGTGCTTATATGCCAGAAGCCATCATGCATGTGTGCATGTGTTACGCTGCATTAAAGGAGAGTTTATACAGGCTTTGAAACAGGCGCCTTAATGTTTTATGACAGCTCGCCTGTAGGAAACAGACCCTATCTAACAGCTAATCATGCTTTGCAGGAATCACCTTTATATCATTATGTTTTCATGTGGGTTTTTAGTTGCCAAAACAGAGATACTCTGTCCTTAAGTTAAAAGTCACTCAAAATTTTAATTATTGAGTGTTATTGGAGGAGGATTATGAGGTACTTGGTTGCAGTAGAGTGTCCTATTTAGTTCTTCCACACACCTGTGCATGCAAACTTGCTCTGACATCCCCATCAGTCTGGAAAATATCAATGCCAGTCATTGAGAAACTTTATTAACGTTAGTTGACGCCCATTTCTGACAAAACGAAAGACAGGGCATGCGGAAATGAAACGACGGCATGTGACCCTGCCGGTTTATTGCAGGTCCAGCAGAGATGACTTCTGGGCTTTTGCTTTTGTAAGACAGCAGAAAAGGTCGCGGTCAGCTCAGGTGGGACTCCTGAGACGTCTGTTGAACGCTGCGGGCGATAACGTCAGACTTTCCGTTATGACATAAACCAATCCTGTTAGCCGGTGTAGCTATCAGACCTCGCTGTCACAGGACACTTCTGAGTAAGTTTGGCTCAAACGGAGTTTAAATGTAATTTGGTTGACACCTGTCCTTGCACCTGCATGTTTTATTGTCGCATTTTTTCTGTGAAGCGATTCAGGGGCAAACTGACCCAGATAGGGTTAGCTAACGTACGCAGCTAACTGTACTGGCTGGCTACAGAGCGAGTTATTATGCTTGCTAGCTTACTCGCTGCCTTGTTATTGTAACAAAAAAAGCATGTAGTATTACACAGAGCTGTTAACTGCAGTTGATACATGTGTCGTATATACGGCGATAATAATGGTAGCTTATGAAATTGTAGGCTGAAATCAAAACAGGAAATGACTTAAAAACATACATTTACGAAGCAAATATGTGATTGGCTGAACTATGCGGCCAAAGATATTTTCACTAAGAAGAGATATCACTCCATCCTTGAAAAATGGTGTCCCATCTTCTACTCTGTCAATATGAAAACTCTCATTCTGCAATGTCTCTTTGCAATTTTTCTTGCTTACTAATAATCCAAAAATATATGATTTATATTATGTTTCCATTATAAGGTTTTAAAAAGTTCAAAAAAGGCTTATTTTTCCTCTAGTTTTACATTTTGTTCGTGTTATGTTTGCGTTATTTTGTCTGGTCTGGTGCGTAGTGAGACTCCATAGTTTTCTCCTCAATGTTTATTCATCAGTTAGTTGAGTAAGACTGCTCAAAGTCCAAATGAAGGAAACAGCTTTGTTTTGCACAGCCGAGCACTGTCTCCGCAAAATTGAAAGTGAAAGGAAACTTCTACAGGGCGGGGCCTTAATGAACATTTCAGCTTAACTTGTTTCTTCCTTTTCAGAGACCACTGAAGTCTGAAGATGAAGTGCTCAGGCTGTGGCCATGAAGTTGTGGAGAAGACAGCCAAGTTCTGTAGTGAGTGTGGCCTGAAGCTGTCTGTCCAACCCGCAAACACACATGGTAAGTAGATTCATTTAGAAAGTCGGGTTATCATCAAATTTTTACTTGCAGATTTTGATTAATGAGGTACACACAATGTATTAAATGTTATGTTTGTCAGTACAGCATCCAGAATATGATTTTGAGGACATATGAGGTATACGGTACATTAAAATTGATTAACAGTGTGCAACAGAGGGCTAAGTTTATGTTTTGTGAGTGAGACTACACTTACATTACCAATAGCACCTGTAAAAGAGTTAATTAGGGAGTGCTTGACTTAAAAAATAAAGTAAAAAATATATACAGTATATGATAATTTAAAAAAATAAAATAACTGGTCGTGAAGTGTTAGTGATATTCTCTTACCTCAAGATGGCAGCATCTCTGCATTACCTGTCCACAGTTTTGCAAACATTAGGACAGGTTGGGATTAAACAAACAACACGTTGAGTTTGAGATTGAGGTCCGTATTGTGACTTTCGTTATTAAGAGCCCATAGGAAAAATGCTAACTTGAGCCATGTGACATAATGTTTTGTTTGCAACAGACAGGTAAGAACCCATGAGTATCTTTTTCAGTGTTATGATTGTATTCATTAATTTGGAGATTTTTTAAATCAAAACTGGATTCTTTGCAAGGTGTAAATGAGCATTTAAAATCTTTCACCAGCTATGTGATAGGACAGCATACTGTGAAGTTAGCATTCATTTTCATAGTCGCAGTGCTTTTCACACGTTTCTTAATGTAGTGAGATTTTCACACATTTCTGATTCAGATACAAAAGATCAACCCAAATCCTTGATATCATACCCAGGAGGTATGGCTGAGTTAGAGAAAACCGGCGCACCTGAGGACGCCAATGAATCCAATAAATCCCCCAAACGACCAAATGATGAAAACATCAGCAACCCAAAGAAGAAGGTGAGTGTAATTGTCACTGCGTTGCCTCAGTTTTCAGTTTTTAGCCTGGAACCCTTCATGTAGTGATTTTATGTTTGTTGATCTCTCAATTTTCAAGCACGTTTCTTTAAAAATGGGTAACTTTAAAACATCTAATTTCCGTTTGTCATTGCTGCACTTTTCTTCAAAAGTTATTCTATTCAAGTTCTTCTACAAGGCAGAAATTCTTTATGCATGAGTTAAGTCAGAATGCCATTATCCCTTTTTATTACTTCCTATTAATAGAAACTTATCTCAAGGTTTCTTCTACCTTACCTTAAGTTAACATGTTCTGCAAATCACACTTTCAGACAGTAGAATTAACCTGATAATGACTTCATCTGAAAGCTGGTACATTTCTTTGAATACAAAAGCTGAAAAGAAAATCTTCAAGTCCAATAATTCAAAAAAAATTACATGCTCATTATCATATACTCACATCATTTGGAATTGCTTTTAGTTGAAGTTGTTTAGATCTTTTGAAATCTAAAATATGAATCTGTGAATAACACTAAGAATGTGTTGAGTCTATATTTAGATTGAATATTGTAAGTTAAGCGGTTTGTAACACTGGTTCTCTACCCTCTGGCATTCATAGAAAAAAAAGAAGAAGAAGAACAAAAAGAAAAAAGATGGCACCTTGTCATCAGACCAAGATCAATGCCAGTCTGATCTGTCCCATGTCTCCCTGGGAGACAACCAGGGTCAGACAGCGAAGGGCAGAAGAGAGTCCTCTGACAGTGAAAGCTCAGATAATGCGATGGATGAAACGCCAGACTCACTCCAAGATGGGCTGTCCTCCATAGAGAGCCAGCCCAGTTCCCTAGCAGCTAACACTCCTGTTGTGCCGTCTGAAGACACACAAGCCACTCCACAAGCCACTGAACAGTCTGCTGCCACTCAGAGTGAACAGTCTGCTGCCACTCGGAGTGAAAAGTCTGCTGCCACTCAGAGTGAAAAGTCTGCTGCCACTCAGAGTGAACAGTCTGCTGCCACTCGGAGTGAAAAGTCTGCTGCCACTCGGAGTGAACAGTCTGCTGCCACTCGGAGTGAACAGTCTGCTGCCACTCGGAGTGAACAGTCTGCTGCCACTCGGAGTGAACAGTCTGCTGCCACTCGGAGTGAAAAGTCTGCTGCCACTCAGAGTGAAAAGTCTGCTGCCACAGTAGAGGCAAGAATCTCTGAGGAAGCTCCAGGTAAGCCTCATGAGGGAGAGAGCAATGGACCGAAATCAACTCAGGATCAAACACTCAAGACAGCACCGGGGGACACTCCGACTCCACAGCCCATATTAGAGGACAGCAACAGTACGACTTCTCAGTCAGGTCCAGGCAAAAAGTCAAAGGCCACTAACAGTAAAGACCAAAAGACTGACAGGAACAACTCAAAGAACAAGAAAGACACGGCCAAGACAAAACAACCTACTCTGGACCAGAATGCCAACGTGGAGCTGATTGCAAAACAGATGGCGCAAACCAAACGGAAGGGAAAGAATGAGCAGGACCAGAAACAGAAGGCGGCTCCTGCAGCTGAACAAAAGATGGTTTTTGGCCCTCAAACACCATCAAAGGTAATGTCGACTAAAATGTATGAACAGACAGAAGCTGTCATCGTATGCTTTTAGTGGAGAAAGGGTTCAAGGTGTGTATTTAACATATATATTTAATGCTACTTGTACAGGCTGACAGCACAGGCTCCAGTGTGGACCCGGAGGGGGCAGGAGAGCCCATGGAGGTTCAGGAGTCTGGTAACGGGCAGGACTCGACCACAGCACAAACGTCAGATGCTGACAAGGGAAGTAAAGACGACAATAAGGATAACAAAGAATCCAGCACTTCAGCTGTCCCTACACCCAAGAGGTGATGGAGTTCTCTCAGATTGTTGTACACATCAGCTTTGGTCACTCTCTCCAATTTGATTTTTACACGTTATATTTGCTGTATCTGTATTTATTTGTTTTTTGCTTTTTTTTAGGCCCACCAGTAACAAGACCATCGCTGCATGTGACAGACTCACAATTTACTTCCATGCAGTTCTCTCAAAGCATTTCAAATTCGATCGAGATGAAGATCGTATCTTCATCAGGGCTGGGCCCCCCATTGGGACATGGGAGGAAAATACAGTTGAGCTGTCGTGCACCAGGTACCTATTCTTGAATGAACTGCCAATTAAGTTCAGACAGTACACCAGACAATGATCCAAGAAAAGAATCCTCCAAAATCCAGTTTGCTAAAACAAACACTCTCCCCCCACACACATTCATTATCATACTTACATACCTATTAGTATAAATAAATACTGTGCCAGTTGCTTTCTTGTGTTGACATAAGACTGTACATTTTGAATTTCTTTTCCTGTTCACGCAGGGATCTTGGAGAACATGGTTTTCTGGTGGAGGGCAGTCTGCCAACATTTAAAACTGAAACTGAGTCTGTGTCGATACCATACAAATATATTGTCTATAAGGAAAAAAAGAAAACATACGAGTATGAGTTCATATACAAACTGGATTCTACACACCACACGACCAACAGATGTTTGTTTGTGAAACCCCACCTCCTCAAAGACGATGGTAATCATCATTTAATTCATTAATTTAATTGGTCCAGCTGTAATTATATTACCTGCATGCATATAATGATGTATTTCTGTTGTATGTTTTTTGTAAAGGGGACTGGCATCAATACGATGACATCATCTGTGCAGAGCCGTCAAAGAACATGCTCAAACGCATTAAAGAAACAATTAAAGAAACTCTCTGGCCGGAACAAAGGCAGAATCTTATTCAAGGCAGACAGGTTGCAGGGACTATAATGCTGGAGACCATATTTGATCTTCTCAGGAGCTGGACTGATGTCAACTTGAGAAGTTTTTGGATCCAGCTGAATCAGTTCTTTGAGGTCTATGGGGACCCTTTTGTGTATGAAGAAAAACAAAAAAAATGGTACTCCTTAAGATATGGGAAAGATGATGTAAGTTATGTTCATAATCCAAACACAATAGCATTTGACACTGTCTAGATACACCCAGGGACGGTAATCTCAATTCTCTCAATTTCCCAGGTGAAGAAGATGCTAAAGGAATTCATGCTGACAAACCTGATTCCTCAGTCGCTGAAGGAAGGAGATGTGAAGATGCTCTACATTCAGGATCCGATGAGGGCAGCTGTGATCGTGCTCAGTGTGTGTAAACAGCATAGCATCAAACTGGAAGATACTGAACGTTATCGGCTCTGCACTGCACTGTGCCTGCCCAAACTAATGAAAGAGGATTTCATTAAGTACTGGGCAGATTTTTCACAAGATGTCTATTTTCTCAAAAAGTAGGTATCTATTCTTTTCAACAATCCAGTAATTATCAATAAATTGAAATGACGGCCATGATCTACCAACTACAGATTAATAACCTACTGTTTGTATTTGCTCTAATAATTATTTTTCTGCTCATAAAATTACCTTTGTTGTAGCCTGCCGGAAAAATTGGTGTCTCTGATAAATGCTGTGAAAAAAGTGGGAAATCCCCGATGGTTTCTGGTACTACCGCTCCTCCACCTCCTCAAAGGAATCGCAAAGCCTTTTGAAATACCAGCTCCTGGAAACTTAAAGTTCGGCGTATCCTGGGCAGGTTTGCAAGACCTTGACATTGGGCACTCAACATACATGAGCAGTCAACAGAAGAAGTAGGAGTCCCCTTAACTTTGCTTAAGAACAGCTTATACAAACATCTCTCAGTGCATTTATTTGGGAATTGATGAATATTGCTGTACATAAGTTTAATTGCGCTTCTGTTTTCAGGGCTCTGGTGAATGTGATGAAAAGCCACAGTCACTTGATGGAAGTGGATCCACTTCTAGTGCGATCCTGCTTTTACTTGATGCCATTTGATGAGCTGACTGAGTGTGCCAACAACATTAACATTGAGCTTTTGGACATGCTTCATGTTTTCCTCAACAGGGCTCCTCAGGATATTACCGCCAGTACAGTAACAGTAAGTGGAAACACTAGTTGAACGTAATACATTTTGGAGTTAGAGCAAATTAATTGAAATTCTGGGATTTCTGTTTTACAGACAGTATCTGACATACTATCACACATCCAAGGACATCTCATTGAGGAAAGATACAGGTGATTTACTCTTCAAAGTTTAGCCAATTTTAAATTGAATCATGAGGGCATGCAGTCACTGACAATTTCTAATTGTTGGTTAAATTGTTTTTGATTTCAGGCATCATTTGAAATTCTTAAAAAATATTTAATTCACTACATTGTACACATTCTCCTCGACAAATCTTCAGGCTCACAATTTTTTCTTGCTTTAATCCTTGTGGCATGTTTATCATCTGTAATGCTTTAATTTGCTATTCTTGTTTTTGTTCATAGTTGTTTTACTGAGACTTATAGGAAAGGGTGCCTAGCAACAGCAGTGAAACTGTTGGAGAAGCTCTGCAAAGGAGTCAAACCGGCATCATATACCCAGAACTACCCTGATGTTCCTGTAGCTTGTATGAATCTGGTTGCATCAGTGTCAGACATTGTTTGCTGTTACAAGCAACAGGTACGTGAAGTGAATCTTAGAAAGCAAAGCATTAGCATTTCAGACAGAATTAAGACTTGCTAATCTCAAATAATGTGCTAATCCTATTTAGGAGACTCGAGAAGGGGAATCAGAGCAGCAATATGCAAAAGACTCGATCTCTCAGGCCTTGGTCATTATGAGAGACTGGATCAGTCGGTCCTTCAGACAGAATTTGTTCTACGGCTTTTGGCCCCTGGTAGGAACAGTGTCCTGTGAGATTGAAGTGAGCAACTTTGTTATGTTTTGTAAATACAACACAAAATGTACATATGGCTCACCTGATCATTAGTAGAAAAAAAAAAACATGGTTCTTTTGTTGGTTGGGTTTTACAGATGTGGAACAACATAATCTCCATCCACTTCAAAGATGAAGATTGCACAAAACAATGGAGACAGACATTCACAATGGATTTTGAGGGCAAGTACAAAAAGGTATGTGGTACACCTTTTGCTGATCCCTGTAAATTTGTCTTTTGCTTAAACCATAAGATATTAAATATATTTTATTTGTCCGTCTGGTTCTAGGAATCCCCTCTGGATCAAATTGAATTCTACTGCGCGAAGATAGAGGACCTCCATGAATCACATCCACATGTTGCTGCTAGTATTGAGAAGTGTGCTCTTGAGGCTGTTCAATCTTTGTGCCAGGTATTAAAAACTCCTTATTCATATATATATATATATATATATATACATATGTACAGATATCTTGAAGATCATTTAAACCTTAAACCATGTGTGCACTTCTTTATGTGTGTGTGTGTGTGTGTCATTGTACCAGCAACGGTGAAAAACAGCCTCTACATATTTAAAGGGGAAAAAAGACCCACATCACATGGTTGTTATTCTCTCAAATCTGCCTCTCAGGTCACTTTGACAGTCCTCTCTCTCTCTCTCTCTCTCTCTCTCTTGAGCGCTCAGCCGCTCATTCCCTCCCTTTCTCTTCCTCTCGTTCTCCCTCTATCCTCCCACCTGAGTTGTAATTTGCAGGGCTGATGAGGGTGAGGGCAGAGCAGAGGCAGGAACAGAATTCTTCTCACTATAACACACACACAGACTTCTACACACACACACAGACACGGTGTGATTTCACAGCGTACAGCTACAACTGAGAAAATCCGATCCTTTGTGTGTGTGTGCTCTTTTTTTTTAACCTTTTCTTCCCCTCTTTCTCTTTTTCTCCCTCGTCATCACTCTCTCCTCCCTCCCTCCCTCCCTCCCTCTCTTTGCTCCCTGGTGGT
>JBBPCS010013685.1:0-28402 GCA_037974645.1 Hollardia meadi | reverse complement strand
TGTGTGTGTGTGTGTGTGTGTGTGTGTGTGTGTGTGTGTGTGTGTGTGTGTGTGTGTGTGTGTGTGTGTGTAAGTTATTGTGTTTGACCAGGAAGTAAAGTTACAAGCTGTTATGGCTCATTCAAGAACTGCGTGGTCAGTATGGAATCTCAGTGCTGACACATGATTTTGTACATGTAACTTTTTTTCTTGGTTTTTAGTAAATATAACAAAACACACACACACACACACACTCACTCATCAGAGGCATTGGCCACTCTTGAGAAATTGAAACTGATATTGCGGTCACTGGACCATATCAGCACATCTGACACAGTGTGTCAGCAGCATTGATCAGCTGTCAATGAACTGCCCAACTACCCCCAACCCCTGACACAACTAAACGCACACACACACACACACACACACACACACACACACACACACACACACACACACACACACACACACACACACACAGTGACCGTACAGATTCAGACAAGTTGCCACACATACAGACACGCACACACCTGTGCCACACTGTGCACTGGGTCGTACAAGGGTCCAGGAAGCAGACATGTTGTGTCTGGAGTTCTGCGTTTTTTTATGACAGGTCCAGACATCCTCCTTTTCAGGGACATTGTACTGTGACCACACACACACACACACACACACACTACACAATATCTTAATCCTCTATCTGAACACTTCAGAATTAAAGCTGGCCAGGCTGGCATTGTGCACAATCAGACAGTCACACAGCTCATGTTACTAAATTTAAAAAAAAACACTAGACCAGAATCTGTTTTTAGCAGCTGTAATAATCTCTGACTAAAGAGATGTGATGAACCCACAGAGAATTATCACTCAAATGCAGTTACTCTCAGCTCATGGCATTTTTCAGAACATTGTCAAGCTGTTCGATCCACAACTCTACTCTTTCGATTCACTCTCACAGCCCTCATAGCGTGGTTTTCAGCCTCCGTTCTAAACTTCTGAGCGCCAACCAGCAGCCAGACAAAATTGGCAGCCAGCTGGTGAACATGGTGGACCTTTGATTTGAGACTTTCTTCAGGTGTTGGCGGAGACCAAAAAGGAGAGAGAATATTGGATTTATCAGGTCACCAGAAATTCAACTTTAAATGAGTGCTAATGTTGCTCTGGATTCGCTGAATATAAAATATAATATAAAAACTGTTCGCTATCATCATATCACATTAAAAGGTGAGGTCAGTGTTGTGTTTACAGCTTATTTAATTTCACCAATAATCTTTATTTTTTGTGTCAAATATTCACCAAATGAAGGCCTGAAATGCAGCTTTAAAAACCGTTTATTACTCGCGGGAACAAAATCTCACTCCAAGCTGAAGTTAAAAGTTGGCAGCCCTGGTCACTGTTGATCTGTGTGCTCATTATGTTGCCAACATACCACTTCCATTCTGTACTATACTACATGGCTCTGAAGCTTTTCCGGATGTTGTGTAGTTAACAATTAACAGTTGTTTGGAACATGCTGAGTATGACCTTGTGTCTAGACGGTCTAGAAACAGAACCAAGACAAGGGGTCTAGTCCTATGAAAAACAACAGACTCAGTTGTTTCAGCAAGTGCCCAATAACAACATATGTTGATGTTCAAGTGACAGAGATCTCCAGTGATCCCCCTGCAGAAAAATAGGAAGTATTGCAACATCGTTATAGAGCCAGCAGCTCTGCAGATTTAGGAGGTTGGCACGGAATGAAAAGGCCAAACCTAACCAAACCTTAATCATTATGGCGTCAGATCAGAAAAAAAGCTGTTTATAAAGCTTTGTAGGAGTTTTGGCAGGCGCAGACAGATGATGTCATCCTGATGAAAGGGACGTCAGATTAGAAAACGCTTGGATGTGTTGTTCTGGATGGGAAAATGACAAAACCATGCATTTTGTTGTTTGATTTTGAGGATTTTTTTCAATTCTACAGGTGGTGTGTATTTGAGAAACTATTAAGATTAAGATTAAATAAGGACAACTCCCTTTTTATTCAGATATCGCAAGACACTTAAAATGGGATTAGTGATACAGACTCACCTAAAGCACACTTTAAAGCACTTTTCATGACTGAAACTGGAAGATTTTGAAATGACAGCAGTGCCGCAATCAGACCCGACACACACCCTCTGAAGACTACCTCATATTAGCATAATGAAAACACAGAAGCCAATTGTATGGCTTGCGGACAAACCTTCCATGTGGTGAACTCATAAGCCGACCCCTCCTGCTGAAATGAGCCTTCATCCCGCTGTGGCATGTTGCTGCAGCACGCAGATCAGATGGGGGTTCTCCTTATTGAAATTCATAGATTCAGTATCTGCTTTCCTCTCAGAGCTTCACTGATATAAATACACTTTAATCAAAATAAGACGCATTAAGCTTCCCATTGCAACACATGGAGAAGAAAAAGAATCTGATAATAACATGCTGCCTTGTAGTGAGGCAGTAAGTCGATGAGTCATGGATCTGGGAGATTAGACAGGAGGTTGGGTGCCGCTTCAGAGAGGATCACAGAGCATACATTACAGGGAAATTATTTTTCAGTTTGCACAAAAATGATCATGTATGAAACAACAGAGAGGCCTCTTCACTCCCCTTCATGAGTGTGTCACCTGCCTGACAGCAGTCACCCCCTCCATGTGATTTACCTCACTCACTAAAACCTTATTAGACCGCACAGTTGAACTAGTGAAATTCAATCCGGCAAAGCTCCCCTTCCCTCAGCTGTGCACCGATACTGATATGCACATATGCAAACACACACGTATGCGCACATGCATGTACGCGACTGCTCGCACGCAAACATACCTTTTCCATTTCAATCCCACTCACCCACTCTTTCGAAATACACTAAGCAGCTTTCATGCCGCTGCTTATGCAAGCTGAATGTTTGCATCTGATATTCAGATTAGCGGTGCTGCTAAATGTGTTACACAGGCTATCGTGGCCTATTCTGGGTGGATGCACTCGCCTGTTTTCTGCAGCCAGCGAGAGCGCCGGGCAGACAGCTCAGAGACAAAACAATCCACCGTTATTAATGGAGACATTTTTCACGTCACTTAGAAAGGTAAATATACCCTCTGAATGTTAAGCCGTATGGGCTCTTTCAGAGAACCCAGATCAAAGGGGATTCAGAGATTCGGTTTGACATCAGGACAGCCTCTGAAATAACAATGATCAGATTGGGAATAACCACCCACAAATTGTACTTGACTCTGGTTAACAAACAACACACTTAATAGCCTTGTAGTAGCTGCTTTAAACAGGACCATTTCATGATGCTAAGCAAACAAACTAGCATTTCATATCACTTCAGTGTGGCTTTTAAAGTTTTTATTTTTTACACATGAAGTAATTGGTTCTTTAACCCAGTTCCTCAGGTAATCCAATGGGTCGATGGTAATACTTTTAAACTTCATAAACTTCTGAGGATGATAAGTTTGTATTATTTTATGAGAAACCAAGTTGAGACACCCGTCTAACTTCAATATTAAAGAAATGTTGACACTTTCGAAAGTATGCTTTGCTTGCTTTGAGTTGAGACCAGGATATGCTCAAAACTAAGTAGTACAAACCAAATATCATCCCCACGGCCAAAACCAAAAGTGTTTATAGTGAAAGGCCACATGCTGCTGTCATAGAGAGGGGCGAGATGGAATCAGTTCTACAGCACATACACTTTTGGGCAGTCTCTCCTTGGAGGTGTTGATAGTTTTGTACACATGAGAAGTGAAATAGTGTGATGGATGAAAACCTGCAAACTTCAGATGCGAAGTTGAAATCCTGCCCTGCTTTCTCACACCTGGCTAATTGCTGTGTGAACTAGGCAAGCGTGTTTGATTGGGAAAGTTTGGCGGATGTATCCCCACAGTTCCACCGTCAGAAGGCTTGTGGATATTAGAAACCATTTGTCAGTCCGACAAGCACTTAACTTGAAGCATACTGACGCCTAACGCCTAAGCTAACCACGTCCTGATTACAGCTCCGTAGTTAACCCACAGGCATAAGACGTATTGATCTTATCACCTAACGCGTGACAAGAAAGCAAATAATCGCTTTGTTGTAGCACGTTTAACATCGTATGCTTCTGTAATGCACACCTGTAAAACTGGACAAAAGTAAGGAAGCAACATTTCAAAACGTTTCTGCACTTACATCCTGCACTTATATGTAGCACTGTAGTTTGATATGATTCTTGCTGTTCTGGGTTTGTACCCTCATGGTTGAATGCACTTGTTGGAAGTCGCTTCGGATAAAAGCGTCAGCTAAATGAAATGTAATGTAATTTCAAAACGTCAGCAGTGAAGATGCCTTAAGTCATTTTCCATGCATGCAGCATACATTGATATGCTCACTAACTTACTGTTGAATCACTTGTTATTCAGTCACTCGGTTTATTCTTGTAAATATGCAGAATTGATGCCTTTACTTTGCTTGTATATGTTTGTTTTTTGTGCAAGCTACACACACACACCTGAACCCATGCAACCCCACACACCAACCACCCACTCTTACACACAGTCACACACACAGTGTCCAGTGTCTCATGGGACAGTGGCAGCACGTCCCAACATTTGACATTGCGTGAGGCACTGACAGCACACTTGGCTGCATCTGGTATTTCTGTTTATACCCAAAGACCACAGACTGCACATTTTAAAATTCTGGACTCTTTACAGTCTATTGGGTTTCACTAGTTCATTGTAGAAATATGACTTCCAGTAGAATAGAAAATATAGACACGACAGGCAAAATGATACAATAATCAAACTGAAACTTTTGACGGTGGAAACTAATGTGCCTAAACTCTTGAAATAAAGATGAAAGTTGCAGCGAGAACAAGGTGATGAATGTATTTTATTCAGGACAAGCCACCTGATCTATTCTGAGCATTTGCTTCGCTGCACAAGTTAGCAGAAAAAAAGGCACAGATCGATTAAGAGTTGTCATACTTGTATTCTCTGAGGCTACCCCCAAAGGTCTCGCTGTTTGTCAAGGGCAACAACACATTAAGCTAGCATGTACCCTAGTTTTCCTCCGGTGAGTGCTTTGAAGGATAGCAAAGTGCTCGGAGCGCAATGAGAATGTTACTTTTGGATAGAGCCATCATGTTTCAACAGAGAACAAAAATCTTTGATACACTTGCCAATAAATCACATCCTTCTTATTTTTTGATGATGCTATTAAGTTATACATGCAAACTGCAGCCCCCTTAGCTGGCAAAATGAATATATATACATATATGTATACCCAAAAAATATAGTTTGGAATTACTGATGTCAGCTCCGACCTGTATGTACTAACTGAGAACACACCGTGCAGCTCCAGGCCATGGTGACATTTTCACAGACACACATTAGAGGATTACAGCGACCAGATTCATCTTTAAACCAGCCCACCATCTCCACTAGCCCAAGGCCGCATGGCTCCCTAACAATAAGAGACCTATTACAGTGCAGGGACGGTAATAAAACTGTCATGGTTGTTAAATGGCTGGGGTAAGAAAGAATAAATGTTGAGCAAAAGCTTGGTAACGGTGATGGTTTTTGCTGTTTTCATTATTTGCTCCAATAAGTCCTTGTAAATTGAATCAATTGAATTAGACAGTTGTGGACAATTACCTCAATGAGTATTCCAGTAAAAATGCTGATGAAACGACGCAGAGGAAAAAGGCCGTGGAGGGAGTTGGAGTCAGATCTGCGTTGTTCTAATGAGAGATGTTAACAGGCTTGTGTTATACGTCACTTTGAACTTTGAATTGGAAACCACAGATTGTAAGTTTAGGAAGACCTCTTTTAGTTAAGGAGTTTGTTCTACTGTTGATTTACTTTGACCTGCACCCATTTCTTTGAGGTGTTTACAGCAAGTCCTTATATTTGAACAACAAAATGGGTCATTTTTTCAATGCCTTTCTAAATAACCCATAAACTGTTCCAAATATCACTCATATGAATGTTTCATTATCTGTTCCGCTTGTACGGTTAAATCAGCACTAATCAATTTTTTTTTAAAATAAAATGAATATGTGAAAGTGGTCACTCGTAAAAAAAGAACCAGCTGAGAACCGTCGCCTGAGCCCTGAGTTCCTCTTTAAGGAACGTTTTAGCACCTTGCAGCTCATTGTTTTGGTTTTTGCGGCCTGCTGTTTTGATTGACACCTTCAGCTGTTAAGCAGCCAGCTCTTCAATCAACAATCAATCAACAATCAAATTAAAACAATGGCCGTGTCCACAGCTTCTTCTGCCACCAAGGGGCCAAAACAGTTAATGTTACTTTGAGGTGTGGTTAACTTCAGGCAACTAAAACAACTTAGGTAAGGGTGAGAGAAAGACCTGCTGGGTCGATGGACTGACCTCATTTAAATGGATTTCATGCATGTCTATAGTCTTGCCAGGACCTTACTGTGTATGCTGATATTATAGCAAAGCTTATCACAGTACGGATATTACAAAAACATTCACAATACATAGATAAAGCTCTCATACACTGTTTAAAGGAAAAAAATAGCACTCTTTTTGCACTCTGTCTCAATACATATCTCTCTCATGATCAAATCAAACCAAAATCCTCTCACAGCTGATGATTAGTAATAAATATGTATACCAGCAGCTGGTACCGACACGGTGTCAGCCATGATGTCACAGAGGTCATGGAGTCAGAGTTGGCTGGAGCCGAGGAGACACTCGGAGCCTGGGCCATCATTCGTCACAACACAGGAAGGGCTAATAGACATTAGTGAGTCATTAGTCAGTCTTTAAAGACGGGGTTATTTGAGGGTAAGTTGGTTAAAAGAGTCATTATCAGAACAATGATTTAATGTGACGATAGATCGGTCACACGGTGACATCATTCCTCATGTGTACGCTGAGAAAAATAAATCATAAAATGAGTTATTAAGACTTTTCTCTTCAAAGAGTGAAACATTTTTGGATGTTGCCACAAACAGCTTTTGTAGTCTGGACCAACTGATATGTGAGTTATTTTGGGTCGTTATGGTTAAAAATACCACCTAACACAGACGCGCTCCCTCACTGTCTTAAGATGAGCCACAGCAAATCCAGTATCCTCTTCTTTTTTTCCCCCCCAAGATGCCACCGCGAGTTATGTTTGGATCTCAAGTTGAAGTCACACAGAGGTCGCGACCCTGAGCAGACAGCAGGTCACAGCCCCAGTGACCTGTCTACATTTCCTCCACATACGTGTTATTATTCAGGTATGCAGGGAGGGGATGGGGATCGGGTTACAGCGGGCTATCCATCCATCAAGGCAATGAAGAGAGGGAGAGCGAGTGAGACAGCGATGGAGACGGAGTGACCACGGGATGATAAATATCAGCAGGAACAAATGAACCACAAGAGCAGCAGAGACTCAAAAGCTGCAGTATTAAACGCAGTGAGACAGGGGGAAAACATTAATATGACAAAAAGTACAAGGAAATGAGAGATCAATGTGGTGAAGAAATGACATGGATACCCAACAGAGAGCCTGTCAGACCTGAGACTTATTGGCACACATCAGTGCCGTCAGCTCCCCGGCCATAGCTGACCACAAGACCTGCAAGCTAATTTATAGATTGGTTTAGGTTTTCCGTGGCGGCCTGAAACCCTATCGCTCTATTATTAAGTCCTTTGGGAAAGGTGGAGTTGTGACTGGAACGTTATTAGCCCATTCTATTTTGCCATCTGGGCTGTAACCCAACCTTTTTACAAAGTATTCATATTTAGAAGGTTTTATATTCTTTAATCCCAGACACTAAGTGAAAATACCCATGATGCTTGTGTGAGAAGGCATGCAATTGAAGCAGTTTTTGCAGTAATGCTTTGTTTATTCTAATGCTTCATCTCCTACATACATTCAGTGGCTCTTAAAAGCCCCTGAGCTGCAGATTTAGGTGCAGGTATATGAATATTCAAGATCCCAACAGTTTAAGTGCTTTATGAATGATGCTGGCTGTATACAAAGCTAATTTCCTCACTCATTTTCATTTGTCATACCCCCGCAAACACCCTTCAGCACTGTTTATTGCTCTTTCTCTGTCTCTCTTCATTTGTCTACAGGCCGGATCCAGAAGACGACCTCTTCAGGGAGAGAATAGACGGATTTAGACGCTGCACCACCGCCCTGGCTGACTGCCCAGGCCCTCGGATGACTTCAGGGGCTGGAATTTAAAAAATCCCAGGATGAAGACAGTGAGAGAAAAAATGAGGGAAGGAGAAAGGAATGTCAGGTAAATTACAAGGTAATGAGATGTAGCAACAGGGATGACAAAGAGCAGTACTTGATGATACTTACTGTGAATGTTACAGTAGTTTTAGGGTTGGGCAGCAACACTGCAGCAGCAGTGGTTTCAGGTGCGACTGGTTCGGGACATAAGAGGCCCATTAATTTTCTCCATAGATGAAGTTTGAATCGCTGTGAAATTCTCTTGGTTGAATCACTAGTGCGACAGATTAACGACTGTGAAGGGAATGATCTGCTTCTCCAATAAAAAGTTGAGTCTGTGTTTATAATTTTGGTTTATCGTTTTGGTGCGAGTTGCTGTGTTTTGGAGATATCGGCTGTAGAGATGTCTGCCTTCTCTCCAATATGATGGAACTAGATGGCACTTTGCTTGTGCTGCTCACAACAAGGTCTGTGGATTATGTTGAGTAATAGGGTCTTGAGCACCACAAGCGAAGTGCCATCTACCTGTAGTTCCATTATGTTGAAGAGAAGGCAGACATCTCCAAAACTCTGAAGCTCACACCAAAACAACCTAGATGGGTAAATTAGCACTACAGGAAAGAGGAAAAATATGTGTTTTTGATTTTGGGGTGAACTGTCCCTTAAAGGCCAGCCATACCTTTTTCTCACTACTTCTACCCCTCCTTCCAGTCTGCTCAATTAGCTCCCTCTTTCTCCTCCTCTTAGGGAGAAACTTCAGCCATCTTTCTATCCTGTGAACCCTCCTTGGCCCCCTCTCTTTACCCCCCCCTCACTGCAGTCCACCCACCATGGTACGTTACGGATGAATGGAAATTTATTATAATCAAAATGACCTTCACCAAAATCAGTCAGCATCTCTTTCCAAACGATTACTGTCACAACTACACACACTATATGTTATGCTTTTTCTGCAGTTATCGTACAGGAAGTTTTAACACTGTTTTATTCTAACAGTAAATTTAAAAAAAATACTTCAGACATCCATCTTTAGAGTGACGCTGCCGGCAAAATGTTTCTTTTTGTTTGTTTGTTTGTTTTAGGTGTTCCTTGAGCTGTGAGCATCTCCTACATTTCCCACGAGCTTGGCATTGTGGGGGTAATCGTGTACATCACTCAAAAATGAACCTTTTATTTTTTTACCTAATGTTTTCACCCCTGTCTCTTGGTTGGTTTGCTTGTGTGCACGATTACGTAAAAACTACTGGATGGATTTCAACGAAACGTGGTGGGAGGATGGGCAATGGACCAAGGAAGAACCCATTAAAATTTGATGCGGATCCAGGAATTTTTTATCACTTTCGTTAACATTGCGTTTTACGACATTTTCGTTAATTTCTCAGCGAATAATGCATGAATCTTGATGAGACAGTTCAGACATATGTAGGAGGTGGGTATCTACGAGGGTGGCTCGATTCAGCTTAATATAAGGGGAGTGTTGGGCCTTGGCGGGGGTATGCGCTCTACTGAGTACTATTTTCTAGTTCGTGCATGCTGACGTTTGTACTTTATTTTGTCACTTTTCCACCACAGACTCGAACGCTGTTTAGAATTAGCCTGTAGTATTGTAGTATGTGGTATTACTCCACATGAACAGTGTCCATGTCATTCAGGATTAACCCTCAAAACACACTCGGTATATACTGTATACTCTTTTCCGTTTCTTCTTAGGCAGAAAATAGATACAAGTAGTTTGGACAAACCAAGCCTTAAACTGATTTTAGATTGAACGTCTTTAGAGTTGCAACGACATAATGTACCATCAAAGGCACAGACATATACAGTACATGACGTATTGTACCGCAAAGATATAAACACAGACCTACAAGCATGCAAGTGGAGTTCATCATGGTGCATCTAGAGGCGTATTTACACAAACCATGTACAAAAAATGATAATCCACTGTCATAACAGCACAATACTGTTTCCCTTTAGAATAATATGAAGCACATGTGGCTTCTTGTTTAGCTCTGGGATGATAATATTACTCTCTGTTCCTACGTGCTGTATGAATCCTATAGCAGAATACTTTGCAGTACCTCTGCGCACAAGTGTTTCTATAGTGATCCGCATACAGCCCAGAGTAATTATCCATTAGAGGAATAATGTTTGCCCTTGTGTGTGTGTGTGCGTGCTGTCTCTAGATAGACTCTTTTCAGCTAGTGGTCCCTTGCAGTCTCATTAAATGGGGTCTCTGGCAGAGAGCGTAGCGCCGCACATACTCAGGGTGTGGTAGTGCTGTCTTAAATTTCACATTTTCTATTAGTGTGTGTGTGTGTGTGTTTGTCTGACTGTGCATGTGTTTGACTGCTTATTAGCTGTAGATGCCATTCTGAGCCCTCATTGATCCCATAACCGTCCACTGGTTGGCCTTCCACCAAAGCGCGTTCTCTGGTTTTAATAACCAGAACATATGCACGACCCAGTTTTTAAATGGCCTGCACACATCATGTTGATATGAGTGTGTGCTGCCATGAAGAAATAAAAAAAAGCAGGCAAAGATTTTTTTCTTCTCCCTGCGCCTTTTCGACCATGGAGTGTGTAAATATAGTTGAGTTATAGTGATTGGGAATCGCTATTTCTTAAGTTGTGCATTCCATGTGCGGAACAAATAAAAATGAAATGAAATTTAAAGTCTTGAACACTTCTGAAGGAGTAAATTGTTTAATACACTCCTCTTCCTGCCTTTGAGCCTCTGTCTTAAAGCTTTTGTAATGCATTATTGGCCAGCTTGTGTCTGTTGAACACTTTCCTTGTCCCCATCGCTTTGCGTCCTATTTTTCTCTTTGCTGCGTTCCCTCTTTCCTGCTCTTCATCTCTCCTTCTCCAGCTGGTTCACCTCAGTAAAAGTTCATATTCTTCGTGTGTCGGTGTGGAGACTGTCACTCTTGCGCTACTTGTTGGGAGCATCTGACAAAATAGAGCCCCAGCCGTGGGTGTCAAAGGCCTGCGAAGTCTGACGCGGCAGCATATAAAGCTCTCAAAGAGCAGGAATGAAATTGTTTGGCCCGTGACGCACTCGTACACGGTTTAGATAGGACAAAGTGACAATGCTCTTCCCGCTATAGCTGAACTTCTCTGCCAAGGCAGGGTTTTGTGAAAGTCAATGACACTTCTTTCTTTCTCTGAGTGTCGCTGCAAAAAGTTTGTCAGTCACATTAGTCTGCAGACATAAGCTAAGAGGATGCCCAAGGACTCTTTATAATACGCGATACAATATGCAGAAGGGTTTGTTGTGATTTAGAAGTACTGAACCTCCCTCTTGAAGTATCATCGAGCAAGCTGTTGAAACCCTGCCAGCACCCTGTGCTCAAGCATTTAGATTAATGTTTTTATCCTCCCCTACAGTACAGTATCACATATTACCAGCCTTATAATGTTATTTTTTGGGGGGGGGGGAAAGACGTATAACCTCAACCAATTAAAATCAGTGTTCCGTAGCACAAGTCAGAACATGTTAACTATTACATAACCCTTTTTTTTTTTAAAAAGGGGAAATTTAAGTGTCTCTTGCCAAATACGCCTTTCATTAAATCTGAAATTCTTCTAGCACATGCACTAACTTTTTAGCTTCATCCACTTGTGACCCAATAGCATTTGTTCTGTATATGTAGGTTATGACCAGGACAACCAAACAGTGATTTTTGTTTCCCGTTTAAAGTAACTGAAAATGTAAAATTATCCAGTAATTCATAAGAAGAAAAAATAAATGAAAAGAATAATCACTGGTATGTTGTTTAAATTCCCTTACAGTATATCACAAATATATGTCTATATTGGAAATGTATTGATATAATGAAATATTTGCACTGTATTTTCAAATATTATGTACCCCAAATATTACTTTGTGTTATAAAGAAATTATAACTACTTTAAATCTGTTGTTACTACACAACTCTGGTCGCAGTGCGATGATAAAGCAGAGTAAGCAACCTGTTGTATTATTAAGTAGGCAGGTCTTGTTACTTACTGATCTAGTAGAAAGAAGGTCAGTTTAAAAGCCTCTCAAGTAGTACATATTGATGGGGCGACAGATTTCGACACGACACCGGAGTGCTTTCCATCGAGTGAACGCCCGTCCGTTCGCTCTTGGTTTACCTCGATTTCTTTGGCTCTCCTTCTTTGCCTTCTCCATCAGCGGGGTTCTTCTTTATTTGCAGGGTAGAGTTTCCACGGTTATTCCATTAGTTCCACTTTTACCCGGGAATAGCAACCAGGAAGAACAATGCCACTTCCTGTTTTGGTTCTGCAATGGCTGACGCTCTTCCTTTGTGCCGTAAATCGAGCCTTCGTTTTTCCATGAAAAAGCCAGCCAGGTGGCAGCGTGAGTAGCGCAGTGAAAGTAAAGGCATCTAAATGCGGATTATGTAATTCTTCTTTAACCATTACACTGTGCAATATATATTTACTTCATAATGATACTTTAAAGCAAAAAAGTTGTCTTTTGCCTGGTTAAAGCCCCTTTCAGACACAACACGGTTGGAGCTGTGCTCGCCGCTGGGTTCAGTGCAAAATAGGAAGTTCTCAAAACCAGCAGGAAGATCTTCAGGCGGGACGGGTCATGCAAACAAAACCGTGTTAAATCATATAACGGTAGGCTACACACATTGCATACCCACAAACTACCTGTTAAAACACACCTGATATTCCTACTTGTTTGGAAACGTGTTTTCCAAGATAAAGCTTTACTCCTGAGGTCTCGATACGACCGTGAACTTGTGTTGCCCATAGTTGCCTCCTCCACCTCTGTGCCCAGCTGGCTGCCTTGTTTCTATTTGCCACGCGGGTAGCCGTCACAGCGCGCAGCTTGCCACCTCAGGACGCGCATGCCATTTGAAATAATGGCGCTGTGTATGAAAGGGGTTTAAGAAATACTAACTTTTTACAGACATATTTGGGGGAAGTGTCACTTCAGAAGGATTCAGAAGTTGTTTGCATCACTTCTATCTAAAAGCACACTAAATTGCCATTTTATTAGGCACAGCTAGCTAAAATCTAAACTCTCATCATAACAGTTCAACAGCACCATAATCCAAAATGATCATTAAATTGAATCGGCACCTGTCTAAACCAAATGTTGTATAATATAACGTTCATGAACACAAGAATTACTGCAGGCCTGTTGTATTAGACTTTTTCTGCATTTGCTTTCACAAGGTGTCCCTATTAACCCGACAGCTGGGTTGAGGTAAATGTAGCGCCTTCGCTGTCCATGCGTATCTGTGGCACTATGACAGATACGCTTTCTGCATGTGGCAGGAAATGCAGCCCAGGTGAGTTTAGAGGTCAGTGTACACAGGCAGTGAGCAGCTGTGGCAAAAAGCTAACAAGACTAAGAAGGTGAGGAAGTGAAACAGCCCTGACAACCACACATACGTAAGCATGCTTGTATTCGGATATCCACACACAAACCAGGTGTGCATTTGACACATGGTGATAATGGCATGCAGGCATGACTAATACACAGAGCCTTACTGGTGAGAATAGGGGGTAAGTCTGGGCATATGGAGATCATCACTCACACCTAGCGATAGCACTGGGAGAAGATCTGTGGTTTTCAATGAGAGCCTGGGCTCTGGCCTCTCACTGCCAGAGCACATTACAGGCAATCACTTGCTCTAAATAAGCACACCAAGAGCTGATTAAAGGAGCGAGGTTGAGCCCAGGTGGATGGCAGAGAGCGAGGGAGTTAAACGACATGAATCTTTGTGAGGAACTGCTCGGAAAGAAAAATCATGCCGCCTTTAGCTAAACTCATCTGATCCAGGAATCAAAAACAAAGCAGGTAGCGTCTGATAGGACCAGCGAGGTGTCGTCCCAATTTATTTGACAGCAACACGGCTCGCAACTCGCCTTTTATCTTCAGATCCGTCCTTTCCACAAAAGGGCCCCGTCGCTCCGCGACCCCCCCGAATAAGATAAGCAAGGAAGATCAGAGTCAGATGAGCAGAAGAGAGGATGAAAGGATTAGCGAGGAGGAGGAGGGGAAGTGTTAGATGTGTGTGTATAGGAAAGGTGCTGTCATTACACGACGACCCCTGATCGGAATATTCGGGGTGAAGCAGCTCTCACACAGCGGGGCCGTACAGGTCTGGCTTTGATCTGAAGGCAGGAGATGTAACACACACGACATCTTTGCGCGCTCGCACTCGCACACCAACATTTGCTTTCTTTTTGTAAAGTCACATATTTATTTCATATTGATTGTTAACTACAGTCTGTCTGTCGGTCAGTCCACCACTTTGGTCTTGACTGTATTACGGTTAATAATGATGCTTAAGACTCAAATGTCTTGACTACTAGTGGATGAATTGCCATAAGGTTTGTTTATAGACATTTATGTGGATTAATTGTTGGTTATTAATTTTAATTAGTCGTCAATAATTCCTAAAGAAAAGACATTTCCATGTCTTAGCTGAATGTTAGCCTGCTAACATGCTTAAGTGCTGTTCCCAATAGCCTCAGAATGGCTGTGAACTTGTTATTATATTTTATTTAAAGGAACAGTCGTACCAAAAGTGAAAATTCAGTCATTACCTACTCACCCGTGAGTACCCGTCTGTTTGCTCTTGTTTTAGCAGTGAGTAAGTAGAACATATTGATGGGGAAATGGGGAATTTCGACACACACCGGAGTGCTTTCCATCGAGTGAATGCCCGTCTGATCGCTCTTGGTTTCTTTGGCTCTTTTTTTTTGGAGTTCTTCTTCTTTTGCAGGGTAGAGTCTCCACAGTTATTCCATTTGTTCCACTGTTACCTGGGGATACAGGCCAAGGAGAAAAATGCCTCCCCCTGTTATGATTGCACAATTACTGACACGCTATATTGGTCTTGTAAATTGAAACTCTTTTTTCCACGAAAAATCCAGCTTGGCAGCAGCATGAATAGCAGAGTGAAAGTGAGGCTTAAAGGGAACTAATCTAAATGCATATGGTGTCATTTTTGCCATTACAGGTGCAATATACAGTATATATGCTTCTTAAATAAAGTTGGAACAAAAAAGTTTTCTCTTTCCTGTTTAAGAAGCAAAATCCTGACATTTTACAGACATGTTTGGGGAAAGTATCACTTTAAAAGTGTTACGTGTTTCTATTACTTCTATCTAAAAGCACACAAAGTTGCCATTTTATTAGGTACAAGCTAAACTCTAATAAACCTTCATGAAATCTACCTCCATTGTTATATCAGAACCACCTGACACAACACAAAGCAATTCAACGAAACCATAATCCAAAATGATCATTAAGTTGAATCAGCACCTCTCTCTAAACCAAATATTAAGTATTCTGTTGTAGATGTCTTGTGTTAGACTTTTTCTGTTTGCTTTAACAAAGTGTTCCTAATAAACTGGCAGCTGGGTTGATGTGTGTACCTTCGCTATCTATGTGTCATTGTGGCACTATGACAGGTTTTTTTTGGACACACTCTCTGCACGTGGCAGGAAATGCAGCTGGTTGTTGGTCATGAGTTTAATTTTTTGTCCATAACACCTTCAGAAATGATAATAATGCTTCATGCTAGAGCAACTTCAGATGAGCTCTGTTGTCACTGAATGTCACTGTGGATCTGTTTTGGCAGGGAGGCTTGGGGAGGATTTAGACGGCCTCTCTTCATCTCCAGCATAAACAAAATAGTGTCAACCAACAACAGAACTTTTGAGTGAAGGTAAACCTTCAAAAGAGAGCAGAAAAAGCTTGCAATGCCACTGCAGCCAGTGTGTGGGGTTGAAGGGTCTCTGTCTGTGCTCTGGACGGATCATTAATATTTAACTTATTTGTGAAAATTCTATAAATAACTTGACCAAAACAGCAGTTTGTTTGCTTCATGTCCACACACACAACTGACTCAATCACATGCTGTGCCCTTGTAAGTCCTGTAAGTTCTTGTATCATTACCGGTCATGCCACTGAGGGTCATGACGTGGGCGATTAACTGTTTTCTCATGATCCATTTAGCATTCTGCTGGTGCTAATCTAAGAGCACAGGCTTTGCACGTTTGTTCCAAACAAAATCCACGATCACATTATTTTTTTCTTGTGTGTGACATGGAGTTATGTTTATTGCTGTCTAAACAAAGGACAAAAACATGTATTTGGTGCTGTAAACCAGATTCTAATGTGCAGGGTAAAGCTGGTGTTGTCATGGGAGCAGCATAATAGGCCCTGACAGCAGTCCTAATAGGGAACATCATTCTCCATCCCCGTGTTCAAGGGTATGGCCTTTGTTAGCCAGTTTGGTCTAATGGAGTAATTGCATTGCCAACATTCTTTCTACAGTCTATGAGTGAATCGGTTCAAAAAGCAGCTTTGTTTACCTGCACAGAACAACAATGTTGTTAGGGATTATGATCAAATGCCTCCTCCTGAGTGTTATATAGAGGCTTTCCCCTAATAGCTGCTGTTTCCATCATTTGCTGTGGCACTTTATTGAGACGTCAATTCAATTTACCACGATACACAGAAAGCAGCTTGTTTGTGTTGCCTCAGCCTCGCACCTAATAAAGACTGTGATTGTGTGCCATTGTTGTGCTGTGTGTCTACATCCGTCTAATGTCCGCACTCGTATGTGGGGATGGTTGAAGTGGCGTACAATTGTTAGTGATGTAACAGGTGATTAGGAGAGTAAATAAAATGTTGTTTGTTACAGTACACCCACCTCCATGCAGTATATGTACACAATAGTAGTCCATCTATTGTTAGCCTGACATGTTAGTTAAAATGACCTTTAAATGTTCTCCTCTGTCACAATCTGTGGTACAATAATACAATGTACTTTGTTTTAATTTGTGCTGGGTATCGTTTTAAAAAAAAGTATGACACCAGTACCAATACCAGTACCCTTGAAGTGATGTACCCATCATGTAAATGGAAGCATTCAGTTGTGTAAAATGCTGCCAGTGAACTGCCGACCACGTCAAGTGTCTGGGTTGTAGCTGCCGAAGTAGTGGACCAATCACACTTTTAAGAAATAAAAACAAAAAGTCGAATTCAGGAATCGTTTGACTGGAGAATTTTCGATACTACTTGCTACTTGGATATTTAAATATTCCTTCGTACAGCATATAGGGTTGGCTACTAGATACCTTTAATTATAATGAACTGTTAATTATAAAATAATTAATCAAATTTGCATTTAATGTCGCTGTGAAATTATTTACGGTAAAAGAAATCGATTGATGAATAATCGTTTTTTCATTTTTTCTTTAAAAAAAACAAAAAACTAAACTTTCAAAATTTGACTTTTGCTATTTAGTAATAGCTAAAGAGTCATAGTCATACCTTTTAACATTTACACTTGAGATTTAAGTAAATAATTAGCAATTAAAGTTAAATAAGTTGAAGTTCGCTGGACTCGTTAATGAAACGTGACATTTAAAATCCTTTCCAACATGAATGTTGTGATTCCATTTAAAAATTCAATGACTAATTCATCATTTAAAGACAAATAATAAACGAATAGCCTGTGTCCTTCATCAGCTGATGAAGTCATGTGACAACAGGTGGTCAATATCTAAATATACTCTAGGAGTCTATTAATTGAATAGAATTAGATTCTGAAGTCTGAATCAGTGTGTGAACTTCCACAACCTGCAGCGACAACACTAAATCGCCCTTCGGGATTAAGTGGTTGTTAACCTTTTGGCAGGATTATGTCAGTTGCTTTAATTCATATATTAAATAGGTCAACTGGAAAATGTTGTGAAGGGACTTTGTGATCTGTTTGAAACCTCCCATGATTAAATTCTAATTTCCAGTTGGTGGTGGGCGGTCTTCCAGTTATATCTGCTCCTACAGGTTTATCACTGCAAACAGAGAGAGGAGAGATGGGCTAGTGCGGGATTAATGAGTTCATTATGGGGAGGATTCGCCTTATTACAGTTTTGATGCTGATGCATGTAATCCAGCATTCTGCTAATGAAGCGACAGCCGCTCTGATTGGCTGTTTTTAATTGCTCTGACAGAACAGCAGATTCGGTAATCGTGTCCAAAAGCTTGCTGCCGTGTTACAGTCCATTTTCAGAACCTATAAACGTTTAGCTATGAATTCAATGTGTGTACTGCTGACAAAAAGACAACTACTAATGGGATAAGTTGTTGGAGATTTTGGGCAGTATGGGGTCTATCTATGGTCACAGTTTTAGTTTGAGGGAAGGAGAAAGTACTGTACATTATGGTTGTAGGTGAGACAGCTGCAGTCTAGATGAGTTGGTCAGTTTATCTCATGTCATTTAATTGATGAAGTTACACAATACTTGAGATCACGCCCAGCTTGTCACATATTGAGGTTTTGTCACGGCCCTTCGCGTCCCATCCAGACGCACAATGTACCCTTTAGGCCAAAAGGACGCTATGAAAGAGGTGAGAGGGAACCAAAACGCTAACATTGCAGGCCAGAAAAGACGCTATAAAGTTCTGTATGGATTCTAGTTTAATGACTGTATTGCTCTTTTTAGTAAATAAATGGTAATAAGGCTTCAACAGCAGGGATCACTAGTATTCTGCAAATGTCGGCATGGAAGCCTTTAGTGAATTGATGCAAGAAGATTCACAGCTGGATTTGTCTTTCATCTGAATCTGGTTTTCAAAAACAAGTTGGGAACTTTTACAAAAGTTTTTAACCCAAACAGAAGGGTAAACACATGCGGTATAATCTTTAAAAGTAAAAACCAGGAGGAACGTTTAAGAGTGTAGACTTTAAATTATCACTTCTGTCGTGCCTAATAAATATTTTGTGGTTGTTATATTGCTGCTAAAGCAAAAAAAAAAAAAAAAAATGAGTGCAGCATTGAAGAGAAAGTGTTGCTGCTGCATGTCACATCTGGTAATGCCCTCATGGTTCAGGTTAACAGCAGGGTGATAACAGGGGGGACTGCGGTGAAGGGGAGAGCGGGGAGTACTTTATCAAGGTTTGAGGGGGAGCAGCAGCGGCGGCGCAGAGGTGCCGGTGAGATGCAGGAGGAGAAAATGTACTGTATAAGCATGAAGGCGGAGGAGGAGGAGGAGGAGGTGAGGGAGTGTGTCGAGATAACAGCGGTGATGGTGGTTCATGGTGGGAGCAGGAGAAAGGTTTATCTGAGCCACTGAATGTCCTCCATTGTTGGGGCCCCAGCTTGCTGCCCTGTGCGCAGATGTGCTTCGGAGGACAGAGGTGGATAGGGGAGGAATTTGACAGTCTTCAGCGCTATCTCTCAATCTTCAGGCGCAGCTGCTACCAACCGACATCCCCACCTCCTGCCTTCACTTTCTCAGAGGCTGTGAAGCCATTTGAAGTGTCACTCAATTGACATGGTTAGAAAATAACCAATAGGAGTGCATAGAGAGGATAGTATTTTCATGTCTATCTGTATTTTGAGACGGCGACATATTTCTTAAAACTACTGCTTTATACGTCGATTATAAGCCAATAATAAGAAAACCTTTTGGGTCACTAGGTTGTGTAAAAACTCCGTAGCTCTGGTTATGATAATTATGTAGTTATAAATGTTGTTCATTCTTACTTTCTAACAGCTATCAGTTCTGAAGTTATACATGCCAGGAAGTCATTAATAAAGGGTTTTTAGTCCACCTCGTTTATAAGTTGTTGCATTTTGGTCCCACTAAGCAGGACTTAAATAACCATTAAAACCATTAGTAAGCCCTGTAAAGAATGCCTTATTAAAAACAAATAGTACTATTTAAGTCACTATCATGGTAATAAGGCAAAATAAAAGTATCCTGAATGGCATCATTAAAGGGGCAGTTTGTATTTGTGTGCACAGATACTAGATAGCAGGTTTTCCGTGCTAACACAAGATGTTTTGGAAAATCAATTTTTCACCTTTTTGCCGAGAGCCTTTCAAACCAGGGGAGTGGATTGGCTCATTTCCATTAGTTATGACACAACTCTCTGTAAAATCACAACTTGCATACTAGCTTACGGATTCAAATAGCACCCGGCGTGTCTCTTGGTGAGCTTTGGATGTGCATTTAATCTACATCTCAGTACAAAAACTTGCAAATACTGCTTATTTTTCCTGTCAGCTCTCTCAGTGAAATACTGAGGACTAGCATTATGGTGCACTATGCACTCTGTTCTGAACACATGTCACGTCACTTTAAGGAAAAATGTAAATGTTCTAATTTTTTTTATTTTTTTTTGTCTTATTGGTTTTTCTGATATTTCTTTCCTGACACCAGCTTGTGTGTCAGACCACCATTCAAGCCTATAATTAAGCACACTGAGCATCAGGGGGGGAAAAAATACAATTCTCAAGAAGAACAAAGTCTTTCATTTCCTAAAACTAACAGCTTCGACCTCTAACTTCCTGTACGTGTGCAGTCAGCCAGTTTGCAAGAGGAAATGACAAATCTCATTGAAAACCACCTGCCAGCTGAGCCCGTGTCCTATAATAAGTAACTTATTTTGTCCAATTGCTATGGACACAGATGGTGCAGGACTAGACAGAGGTTGTTGGGAATGTGTATCTGTATTTGTGGTTAGAGGGCATTTACGGACACTGCTGCCATAGCTCTGATAATAGGCTGCCTGGCAGGTAACAAACAGCAAACACACACTCCGTGTCAGTGAGAGGACGGCACACTGGAAAGGGGACGCAGAGTAGGGGTTTCCGGCACAACTTCACCTACTCCCAAGGGGCGTGGAGAAGAGAAACTTTCTCTGCCATTCTGCAACTCTTCTTCTTTAGTTTTTTTGGTTCTGCAACAGGCTTGCAAGCTGTAGCTATCGCCTCTGCCTTTGCCTTGTAGAAGACTGGTCACGTGCCCCAATGAGTGCTCGGCAAAGCACGGGCAGAGTGCACGCAAGCAGGAAGTAGGTAGGCCATCCACTTATTTTCACCGGACCGGATTTTCTGATTGGACAGGCTTTTTTACACCCCTGCCACTGCCACAGACGAGGATTTTTTTTCATTATAGGAGTGTTTAATTTATTCATTGCTATCGGTATGTTATGAGAATTTCAAGTAATGTAACAGAAAGTGTTCTGAAAAGATGCCTTTAAATGGGGTAGGTACGAAGCGGAAAAAAATTCAAAAAGGTAAAAAAAACCCCTGAAAAACCTCTTGAAACCTCCCAAAATTATTTACAGTATACTTTTACTGTTTTTGTTGTAGGAAAAAAAAAAAAACCCTGCTAAAAGACCCAGCAAGTCCTTGTCCACTATATAAACCAATGTTCCCGTGCAATGAGGGATTGTTATTATCGACCTGATGTGCGCGCTTCGCTTTCGGTCTTACCTGCATGTAAACTAGTTTAGATAGTCTTGCTGGATGCTTGACTTGTTTACAACCTGTCTGACTATGTTGTAGTGTTGTTGCTGTGTTTGCAGATCTCATCAATTACTTTGGTGAGTACACAGCCCAGATAGTGATAGGCCTCTGCCAGGATTTTCCTTTAAAACTGAACAAATGCTAATTTAAACAGTCAAGGATTTGAATTGAGGCCTCCTGGACAGCATCATAGAGCTGACGGTCCCATTCAGTCTTTGGCCAATCAGTGGTTTTGCACGCTGATGTAAAAGTGGGTCATTTTGCATCATCCTGTGAGCCGCCGCTGTCTGACCTAATTGGCTCCAACAATAGCTTTCAAACCAGACAAGTTTTTAATACATCGAGAGTAGACTTCCCCTGTGGCATGAAAACATCCGGGGCCGTCACAGAGTAAAGGTTGTTTGTGTTATTGCAAGTCACATAATACCTTTGGGTCCTTGTCACCTGCTGGATCTGGTTTTTTTTCATTACCACAGGTTAACTCTGTGCGGCTTCCCCTGAGAAACAATACATTTGGCACCTACACTTTGTACTACATGCAATCAATGTAATGAACAATTAGCAAGGAGATTTTCAAGGATACATACTGATGAATTGCTGATTTTTTTTTTTCAAATTGTGTTTATTTTTATTGCGTCAGTCTCATTGTTGTTACTTAATGTTTCAATTGTGTCTATTTTCTTAATCTGCAGGTCAATAGCGCTCTGTTCTATTCTGTTCATTCACTCATACAGTGCGGTTACAGCTGCAGAGGAACTATGGTATTATATGAGCGTCCTGCTCGCTATACCATAATACAACTGGAGGAAATGCTTGAAATAAATTGAGGTAATACTGTAGGGATGATAGTGCTTCTCCTCTCTATTATAGATACAGAGAGCGGCTGAGGGGGTTGAGAGAAATGAACCAGCCTGAAGGCACAACGAGAGTGTTGTTGTTAAATATCAACCAGCATGAACGGAAAGAAAATGAACATGGCTACAAACGTCTTTTCAAGGATGCTGTTTTCTTCTCCTGTTGTGTGCGAACATTTTAACTGGTGATCCATGAAGTGAAACCAACTGCTCAAGAGGACAAAATGGAGGATTTGTTCCTAAACTATCCACTGTGATTTTTAATGTAAACCAGGAAGCCCTGGCGTTTCCTTGGTCCTGCGGGTCTGTCACATGGCGAGTGCAGTTGTTCCGTTTGCACGCCGTGGCCTCAGCAGAGGATTAGCCGTACAATAACAGACCCTGTGTTACACACGCATACACAGGGATACGCATGACATATACGACCCAGGCGTATCCTATAATGAGAGGAAAGCACAGATGAAGTGTTGCCACCTGTTGAAGATCACTTCCAGCCAGAGCTCTCACTCTCCCATCAGCCTCTACTCCGTCTTCGCGTGGAGAAAACCACCTATTACCAAGTCACCTTGAGCTCTGACAAGTTCCTGCTCCCACGTCTCGTGCAACGTCAACACTGACCCCCTGACAGCGCGGCTACTGGTGAACCAACCACCAGAGCATGAGGTGACATACAGGACATACGCTAACAATTGGATAACACCTCCAGCTGTCCTGTCGCTTTCACCTTCACAGCTGCTAAAGCCTCTGTGTGTATATATTGCATTAGCCTAAGCCATGTGAAGCATTGTGCTTATGTCTGTGTGTGTGCATGAGCATATATGCGCTACCAGCTGTGTGTATTTTGACAACGGTGCATATTTTATAGCCTCGTTGCCGCAGCTATCCAAAGCAAGTCGCCTTTGACTCCTGCGGTCAGGGGAAGCATGTGAGAGATCCCTTTGCAGCACACACACATAGATCTACACACGCTGACCACACAGTTAAAAGAGAAGAAATGGAGGAAGATATGGAACAAAGAAAGGAGCAGATTGGGTGCTGGAGCAGGGAGGAATGGGGTCTCACTAAGCCGCGGCGCTCGGCTCTTTAAGGGATGTTGAAATGAATGAGAGTCTGCCACGTAATCAGCTTATCCCGGGACCTTGCTCGGTGCCTCGCTTACGCAACGCTCACACCATCTGAGAGCCTTTCATTTAGTTTTCATTTAGCGGGCAGAGAGACTGATACACCACATCCACTGGCTGGCTCACCACAGCTGGGCTCGGCCACACACACACACACACACGCACACACACATCCTGCTCTAATCACGCCTGCTGCTGTATAGCTGTGCGCTTGTGGGTGGAATGGAGCCAGACAAGGGGGTGATGAGAGGCTGTGTGTGTGAATTCTTGCTCGAGTGTTTTTTTTTTATTGTTCATCCTCGGACTGTGTGTGTGCGCGCAAATGCTTTCATACTGCATCAGCTGCATCCTGCTGCTACACCAGGTGCATCTTTCAATGGCCTTGTAAGGACAGAAATACTACGTCCTCCTTTGAGTGTTTTAATAAGTAATGAATCTGTCATGTTGTCAGTGTTTCTGCCTCTGCATTAATGCCTTTACACCAACCTTTAAACAAACAGAAAGAAGATCACAAGCATGCCAGAAATATTCTTAAATGTCGGTTTATCACGGACAGCATGATTTTCCCAAAGTTTCCCACATATGATGTATAACCTGAAGACATTCTGGATTTAGTGTCTTATTACACCGTAATAAGAACTGGTTAAGACTGACTGTGACTGTCCACATCACTTCTTTTCGGCAGCAGCGTGGGTAAAAGCTACCCTCTTGGGACAACATTTATTCTTGGCTCCAGCTGCCTTTTTCACTTTATATTTTAATGAATTTAACATCGCAGATACACGGTTTGCTCCTTAACCCACTGAGCAACCGTGATGCTTTGCTTCAGCTGCTTTTATGAAGGTCCTCGAAACCCATCTTTGCCAGAAGTCCAGATGATGCCCTTTTATTGAGAATCTTATACGAAGCCTCGGCAGCAAAGCCGCACGTCTGAGTGAATGTCTTCACACTGGCTTCTCTGTGTGATATACCTGGTGTGATATACAAGGCCTTTAAGATAAAGCAGTAAAAACAAATGTTTCTGCTAACAGGCTCTGACCTTAAACCTTAAAAGAAGTCATGAATGAGAAAACTGTTAACATGTCTGAGTACACATGCGCCTTCTTAACGATGCCCTGTTTCATCATTTGTCAAATCAAGGTTAGTGTTTTTTTCTGGGTGGCGTCAAAGTCTGACTTTGTATCTATTGAAAGAGGTAACTACACTGTCTTTCTCATGCAAATGTAAAGTTGAATTAATAAGCAATAAAATGCCCCCTGCTCATTAAAATACACTCAGACGTTTTGCTGCTAAAGTATTATTTGGACATCGGCTAATGATATTGCTGGTAGAAAACTTTTGCTCGATACTGCTGTGAAACTGTCAGTTTACTGACTTTATGACTCTTCTCTAATTGTGCTGCCGCGCAATTTCACTACTTTCACTTGGCGGCTTGTTCAGCAAAAATTACACAGTCTCATTTTAAATATCAGCGATGAAGATGAACTGCCCGATCTTTTAATCGCTGTATTGCAGCCCTGTCTCCTAGAGATAACATTTATGTAGCCTAGTACTAAATTGTTTTCCGTATTATGTTGTGGTGACAAATCGCCGCCTTTATGTTCAGCTTCCCACACCGGAGTCACATGACAGGCGTGCAAAACACTTGACTTTGAGTTCAGGGTGTGCATCCAGAGTCGGGTGTAGTTATATTTAGGGAACAAAAGCATGGAAGTAAATGTTCGTAAACAAGCTCCTTCTGCAGCCATAACCAAGAGATTACCTTTACCTAGTGGATATTGTATTGCAAGATCAGATATTTTGACGGCAAATTAAATTTGATTGTTGTCTGTGAGCATTTTAATTAACAACATTTTCCTCATTACGTTACTGGAAAACTTTAGTGGTATATAAACATGAATTGTAGCAGATTGTGTTGTGTTTTGTTATTAGATTCATCTGCATGGAGGAGTGTGATGAAACACTTTCTGTTGTGACTAACTATTCAAACTTTGTTGCTGATCCTTTGTGGCTTCACACCTCTTGGATGACAATAAAAGTGTCAATTCAATCACCTCAGGCATTATTCATATAGGGGGTTTATGGCAATTTCACAGCCAATAACAATTAGTTTATACAACTTCACCAACCCAGCTCTACAGACTTTGTTCACTGCTGGATTAACCAGGGCAGTAAAACAGCTGTAACAAACCAAAGTATGAGAGGAAAACTCCCCTCTCAGGTTCTCCATGTGATGTATCTGTAATTTGATATATTTAGTGCATTCTAGGAGTTATTTTGGGATGTGTGTGATAAAAATGTTTCTTGATGTACCCACTTTCCCTCAACCCACCTCATCTATTTCCACTTAAAGTTACATTAAGCTACATAATTTCATAGAATGACTGTTGAGTCCCCAGAGAAGGGCTGTGAACTCACTGTATTCAAGAAAACGTGGGGCTTACTTGTGCTCCTTCGTCAAAATACTACATGTTATATAGCTGTACTGCTTTCTACTGCCTTGTGGTCTGTTACAGCTGCTGTCAGCAGAGACTTTGGCTGCTTCTACAGTATGATGTACTTCCTCTTAGGTAATTGTTAGAAGACTCCTGCAATAATTTAGACATTTGTACAGTAAAGTATTTTCTGCTGCACGTTGCTCGTGATAAAGATTGTCAGCCATGAAATACACCAAAAATGCTCAAATGGAACTTTAAATGCATTGGCAATAGTGCTAAAATGAATCGACGTGCCTTTTCCCTTCAGTGGAGACATATAGGAAGGGAGATATTGTGCAAAAATGAATTTAAAGGATGTGATGTGTCGTTGCCTGTGAAACAAAATAGAAAAAAACATCTCACAGATTTGCTGATGTCAGACTTCATTAGTCTTGTATATTCCCATTTGATCCAAAGAGCGATCACATCCGTCCTCATTAGAAAGCGTCTGTGTGATGTAACACATGTCACAAATCTGCTGCCCTCGCCCGGCCTGTCACACAGCAGTGATTAAAAAATGCTGACGGTCCACAGAGATCTATGAGTGTAAACCAGCATGTGAGTGAGTGTGCGTGTGTGTGTGTGTGTGTGTGCACACACTGTATATTTATCTTGATTAATGTGTATCCCAATCCTTGTATACAGTCATGAATACCAGCAAGTCTCAATTACACACTTGAAGTCTTCCCTATTACTCAGTTGTGAAAAGACAGCTGTGCTTTAAGTGAAAGTACGCAGATGGGTCACGTAACCTGGTGTTCAGTGTCACATCTCGTCTACCACAAACCATTGTCACACTTCCAGTAAATGCAGCGAAAGCCTTTATCACAGGAGGTGCGTTGCATGTGTGGACCTGACAGTAATCTCACTCTGACTACACGAAGCAATGATGCAAAACACAGATGAAAGAGGGATTATTTGGGGTGGAATTTCGCTTTTAAACTAGAAGTGGAAATCCAGACTCATCCTCTGTCCTCCGCTCCACACAAGTGTGTCTGAAGCACACCCTCATGGTATGTTGATTGGGTGTAATGCAAAACCTGAGAGCTTTATTAGGGTCTGTTGGGTGTGCAGCCCAGACAAGGAGTGTTTCATGTGATGGCGCACCCACGTCTCTTGTCTAGAGGAGAAACAAAGGAGCCTTTCTGCTCTCTGGGCAGTTTACGCCACTCTGGTAACAATAGAACCACGCTCCTCGTCTATGTGTGTATATAACGAGGCCTGACTCTCAGCAGTGGGCTCAGACGGCAGGTTGAAATTCATGAGGTCATCTGAATAAAAAAATAGAGGGCAGGTACGTCTACCAAAGAAGCAACAAGATAGCACTAGCTGAAGTCAAATTACACAGACTAATAAAAATGCAGTCGTATTTTTTGGTTTGTTTTTTTAAAAAACAACATGCAGTGAGTACTTTGATCCTGCTATTGCATTATTACTGGATTGAAGGTTAAAGTGCATTGGTATTGGTGTTTTGACACCAGAAGCAAACATGTTGAAGGTTGCGTTTGTTTGAGAGATCAAAGTACCCGTGATGGATTTTTCCCAATACCAGGAGGAGTCAGGGTAAGAAATATGCATTTCAAGATACTACACTGGAAAAAAAATCCACATCTTTTCAGGTATTTTTCCAGTTATTGACCAATTAGTTGTCAACTCTAAGATTTTCATGAAATCAAATCCAGTGTTATTTTACGGATGCCATTTTTCAGCAATAAGCATTCAGTGTGTTTACATTCAGTAATTACCTGTCAACATGAATTTCATTGTTAGTGGCGAAGTCCCGCAGGAGATTCAAACTGCGTTCACACACACAGGGATTCACGGGAGATGATGCAGCATCTAATCCATCATTGATATTGTCTCCTATTATCTAGGTACTCATGGACGTTCATCGTTTTACTTTGACTTACTGTGACATTAGTGACAACCAGAACCAGCAAAAAAAAAAAAAAAACAGCGAAATGGCAAATTACTGAACGATAATTTTTTTAAACTGGTTTTCACTGGAAACAGGTTGTGAAACAAAACTTTCCGTTTTTGTTTGTTTTTTGCAGTATGGCACTATCGAAATAATAATTCAAACAAACAAAAAAACAAAACACAGCGATGCTCAGCAACAGAACTTTGTTTCTGGAGAAGTTTAATTATTTTCCCAGTGTTACACCAACACATTATTTGAATGCCTATGGGCACAGTTTGATAGTAATGTAATAGGTTGTCCTCATGTTAATGACTTGGACAGGTTATTGAGAGGTCAAGAGCAAGAGTTGAACTCAGCATGCCTAAACCAAATGAGTGTACAGCCTCCCATTTCATAACACTGTGTAAAAGCCTAATTTGGTGCTAATGGGCCACTGTCTGTTTTTATAAGCAGTTGAATGCAACCACTAGAACTTTACAAGGGAGTGGTTTTCTCTAAGTGCCTCTGCAAGAAATGCAATTTTCTCTAAGAAGGGTATAGTTAGATGGGTGT
>JBBPCS010013654.1:0-28425 GCA_037974645.1 Hollardia meadi | reverse complement strand
TGAGCCTCACAAACACCTGAATATGCAGCCCCCCCCCCCCCCAACAGAAACATTTTCTGTTTGAAAGTCAGGCTCCTGCAGCAGCCTCATATGATTTGCCAGCTAGGAAGGAATAAAAAAAAAAAGAGATTGTGGGAAGGAGGGTTTGTGAAGCGTTCAGAATCAATGCATCTGGTTTTCCTTTGAACACACTATGTCAGATGCTGCAATTCAGAAGGAAGGATGAATGGGTTAATTGAAATATTAAGGCGAGGGCACAGCCAGGAAACTGGATAACCCTTGTGCAATGCTGTTGAGAACAAATATGTGGTAAAAGATTTCCCTTTACAAGAAATACTTTTTTTCAAATCTCACGATTGTTTGAGGAGGCTCTCATGTTTTGTCTTTGCTGTGCTGTTACAGTGAGGTTTTTGGAAAGTCTTGACAAACTCCTCGTTCACAGCATGGTCAACCAGGGTATTTCACAGCTCACTCAAGTTCACCTTCCAAAAATGTAATTCCACACAGATTCTTCTCAGGATTTTTTTTTCTTTTCTGAGCTGAGCTGGTTCAGGTGACATATAGCAATATGGTGCCATGAGCCTTTAGATGTCCTTCACCATGCTGAGCTCCATTTGACCCAACTGAGCACAGCGGGCAATTTCAGACATTTACCTGCCATTGCCTCCCACTGTCCCCATTCTGTTCGAGCTATCATAAGACTGTCTTTACACTGTCTTTATCCATAACCTTAGAGATGAAAAAGAAGGGGAAATGGAAGATAGATACTTTTGATCATCACTTCGGTCTCAGTACAGACTGGAGAATATTACAGAGAACAAAGAAAATGAGGTAGTCTGCCTCCTCAAAATGACAAGGAGGTCCATCTATGTCTGCTGTAAATTAATAGGAATAAAACTGCAGATCAGCGATGATTAAGAGTGTAATGAGTTCAGAGAGTAGGATGAGGGTTTCGGAGCCATTCATCTTGGCACAACAGTGTTATTGTTATTTTTATATCTGGAGTTTTTGTTATAATGCATTAAGATATATTGTGCAAGCTGATGTTGTATTTTAATACAAAAATGGAAATAGATCTTCTGGACAGTCTGTATCTTGAAGTCTTGAAACATAATATTTCAACTACACTGGCTTTGAGCAACAGAAAAATAAAAAATTAAAGCGATAGAATTGATTTATAAACCACAGTTAAAAATAAAAAAGGAAGGAGACCAATTAGTTAAGTTATTTCTGTTTGTTCATCCAGCCATAACTTTGTCATCATAATAAAAATACTTTGTCTCTGCAAATGGTGCACAAAGAATCATGAGTGTTATAACCCACCCACAAGGCTCCTAATGTCCCAGTATTGTTAGAAAATTGTGAGATATTATCTCTGATTTAATTAAATTATCATTAAGTACATCTGTACAGTATAGTGCAGGGACAACATATAAAGGATGCACAGGTACTGCTACTACTACTGCCAGGGCAGCTACTAATACAATACAACCATGTCATACAAAGGCCTAGTTCACACGTATGCAGGTATTTATTTACGTACGCCAGTCTGTTGTTTCTGTTCCTCTACATAGAGGGAGAGTAACTGTGTGTGTATGTGTAAGCATGTAAAATGTCCAGATAGCAACGTTAAAAGCAACAGTATTTTGGCTACCTCCGCCATTGCAGAAAATCGGCTCATGTAAACAACATAGACACGGTGCACAATCGGACGTCAAACAAAGGAGATAAAGGCGCATGCGTTGACGTTGCAAGACAAAAACTCAGTTTTCCCCGTCAACACTGAAACAGAGTTTCTGAACATCTTCACCCTGGAAGGAGTTTTGCAAAAGCTACGTTTTCAAAAAATACCCCTGTACGTGTAGACAAGGCCTAATACTAACACAACTAGCCTACTACTGTTATCGAGGAGATGCAGGGCAGTGTAACAAATTAGATGATGGATGTGAGAATAAGAAGAATAATTAATCCGTTGACAAAGACTACAATAAAACAGGATAAATAAACACATGGAGAGGGATACTGGAAGTAGCAACAGTCAAAAGTAGTCCAAAAATGACAGTATAATTAAGTGTATGAAAGTTTCAAGTGACACAAGATTAACGACAAAAAACAAAACGAATGAATTATGCTATGACCATTATTAGTTAGTTAGGGTTAGGGTTAGGGTTATTATACCGCGGTCACAAAGCAACATGGCTGCTGCTAGCAGCCTGGCTACTGGCTACAACAGCAACCCTAAGATTTAGAAGTAGACATAGAAACTCTGGTCCCAGTGCTATGATAAAGGCAAAGTAAACTGTAAACTGTGGTATTAATAAGTAGACAGGCGTTGTTACTTACGGGGATCTTTTACTTTTTCAGGGTAAAGTTTCCACAGGCGTTTCATTTGTTCCACTGTTATCTGGAGATAGTGACCATGGAGAAAAAATGCCTCTTTCTGTTTTGGTTCCACAATGGCTCTTGTACTACCTTGGTCCTGTAAATTGAGCCTTCATTTTTTTAATGAAAAATCCAGCCCAGTGGCAGCATGAATATCATAGTGAAAGGGAAACTTACAGGGAACTAATCTAAACACAGATAGTGTAATTTTTCTTAAGCCATTACACTGTGCAATATTTATTTACTTCATAATGAGATGGTAAAGCAAAAAAGCTGTCTGTTGTTGGTTTAAGCTTTATTTATTCAGGAAGTCTCATTGAGAACAAGTGAGGCATGTTTCCTGGTTATGTAAAGTTGTATTCAAGATCCCTTTTGCAAATGAGGCCAGAGAAAAAAATACGATCAAAGTAAGTCACACAAAACAATCAACAGACATGCTACTTTAAATATTCACAAACACTTAGAGTCCCTCAGAGGAGCAACTAACTTCAAATTGTTTTGCAGTTAATTCGTGAATACTCTTCCCCAGTTCGAAGTTGGTAAAGGGTTTTTCAAAGCTAAGCTATCCCAACATTGTTACCTACTGAATCTGTTTTATATAATTTGCAATGGCAAAATGTTTTGAGACTAGTAATGCCGCTCAAATGACATTATCGATCCAGAAATGTTTTTTAAAGTGTCTCACAAAATGTTGCCACAGTATGTGCTAAATGTTTGCTGACAAAAGTTTCCACACAATATCCTATCTTGCATTACAGTACCCACTTGTAGCAACTAAAGCATAATTAAACTACAAGGGCAAGGGACACGTTGGCTTTTTTCACAATTGATAAAAAACACAATTCTTCCCTAACCTTAAACCACATGCTGGTTACAAAATGTGAACCCCAGTGTGAACCCAGTTGGTGTTTCTCATAGCCAAGGAAGGATCCTCAAACAGCTGAATTAGAAGTATTCTCTCATCGAATGCCACAAAAGGACTGTTCCAATGTCCAGGATCCTCTGAATTCTACAAAGGACAGAATCCTTCGCACAGAGAATTTTCAAGGATGCCCGTGTGTATCCATGGCACACCTGAAGTACCCACAATCCCATGAACATAATGCTTAGCGGGTCTTAAAATGGCAAACTTTTTCAATGATGCACTGACACAGGCTGGAAAAAGATCACATTCAAAGGGAAATAAATTAATTACTGCAATTGAACTCAGGGCATGTGGGGCATAGGGCTATATTTAAATGTATGGAAAAGATTGGACTTAAGAGCCGTAATGAGACCCATTCCGATCCAAACTCCAGTTCAGAAGGTGGCGGTAATGCACCTAAAAGCTGTTTGCCAACCGCCATAAGACATCAGAAGAAGAATGGCGCAATATCAACACTCTGGAGGACCTGACGTCCAAGGATCCATACTACCAAGGAAGAATCCTTGACTTTAAGAAGCACTCAGTGCCAGTGAACATCAAGGCCACAAGGTTATTTTTCTGTTTTAATTTGTATTGTATTGTATTTCATGTGTGCCTTTGTTCTTTTCCCGCCAGTTTTGATTGTCTGCCTCGACCTGATTAATTCAACATGGGCCTTGTTACCTTGTCTTGTACACTATATATAGGCCTGTGTAGCTCTCTGTCTTTGCCAGTTTGTTGTGTTGCATTGTGTTAGTTCGTTCCAGGCTTGTCTCCTAGTGTTTTATTTATTTATTTATTTATTGGTATCTTTCTTTTGTGCCAGCTTATTTTCCTGATTCTCACCAGCTCCCTTTTGGATTTGTTTGCCTCTCGTGGAGTGTTGCTTTCTGGCTTTGACCCTTGCCTGCCTCACCCCCATAACCCTGGTTCTTTGTATTTAATAAAGATCACTTTACTGCACCATTTCTGCCGTCGGTGTCTGCACCTGGGTCCTCCGCTCCCTAGTTTTAGCACAAACGTGACACTTTGAGTTGAACTGAGGGTGTTAAATAGCTCAGCAACGTGCCCATGAATGAAGATACAGGTGGTGATGACTGTGTGACCTTTTCTATCACTGCTTCGACATCATCTGCTGATAGAATAGAAACAATATTTAAACTACATTATAATTTTATTTTGACAATGTAAAGGTGAAATTGAGTGTTTTTGCATGCCCCTCCAGTCACTGACCATCATATACTGTAAATCTGACAACATTTACCCAGAATATATATCCATATGAATAACATTTTCTTTGCTGGTGACCTTGATGTTGAAAATTAAGTCATGTCTGAGATGTTTGAGTCTGACAGTTTTTGCTGAGGCAGAGCTCTCTGTTGACACCTCACTGGTGAGTCATAATTCACCGTTGGATATTTAAAATTACAGAATACAGTAATTCTCAGTGACTGATTGTCTTGTGATTGATTCTCTGCCAAGTCACCATGAAAACTCCCAAACTGACTCTAAAGTTATGAGCTTGTTATTTATGAAGGTCACAAAGACAAAAGGCTGAACGCTAAGATTATCTGATCAGATGAGCCACTCTGGAAAATTGAGTTTAAGAGTTTAATTTTATTTAAAGCTGAGTGATATTGATACATTTAAATCTTTCTTTTTTTATTTAGCCGCCTGTAGAAGATGCATGAAGTATTTTGTACAATAATAGTTTTTTTTTATTATTTATTTAACCAAAACAGTGTTGAAACACTTTATACATTACTCAAACTGTTTTGAACTCCATTGACTAAAAGTAGCAGAAGCTGAACAGGCACACACTGTGTACATGTACACACTGTGTGTGGGGGGCAGCATGTTGGTGTGTACACCTGCACTCAGACACACACTCATAGATATTCCTCTGCTTGACTTCCACCCCTTCCTCAATATCTCCAGGAATGAGGGTTTTTTGTATAAAGACAGAGGAGGAGACAATATTTATTATAACCTCCTGCAGTCCCAGGGGCTCACCACCTCATATTTCATCTTAATGTATCTTCACTCACAGCCTCACATTTTTTCCTGTCTCACCGTAGCCAGGAAAACTTCAGAGGAGAGAAAAAAACAAAACAATGGCAAAGCAGGTGACTTGGTGTTCAGTTTCACCTTGGCCTTATCTGAGGCTTCCATATCTCGACAGATTAAACTGCCCAAATTAGACTGCGCTCTCGTCGGACGGGGTGAGACGTCCCAGGGGACCCAGTGAGGAACGATGGGTTTTTGCTGGAGCGGGGAGTGTGGCAACAGGCCTTGCTGGGCAGACCATTACGTGCCCTGCTGTGCTGGTTGGGTGGGCCCCACTGTGCTGCTCTGCATCTATGGTTTCTGCTCCATGATGAGGCCCATAGAGCCCTTCATGACAGAGTTTCTCACCGGAACGTACAAGAATCTCACCACGGAACAGGTGAGGTACTGAGCTATACGCGACGGATGTACAGTGATGGAAGCCTGAGATTATTCGCCTTCTCTTATTTTGTTTTAATACACAAGATGACAAAAGTACATACATGTAAACAAATTTAAATAAATCTAAATTATGAATAACATAATAATGGATGTTTGGTTTCAAGGTACAGGTTAATTTACACATATATGCTTGGTCATGTCTACTGAGAACTACAGTCCCTAGTTGCTTTAATGAAATATGTTTTAAAATTACAACTTACTGGTTTCATGTTTAACATGTAAGAACATTTCTCCAAATGTCAATAAAGTTCTATACAATTATTCATTATTACTCTATCACTTCGGTAATAGAGTGCCTCTAATAAAGTTTTGTAAATTGTCGGTTTAAATTAGAGAAGATACTTTGAAGAACTGCTTTTTGGCTGTATAAGATGTTTTACAGCCTTCTCTTGCTCTCCTTTTTCTTTTGACCTGTGAGGGGAAAAACAGAAGCTCAACAGTTAAACAATAGTTGAGCTGCTAGTGGCTGCACTGTTCACGACACAATAAACCACAATAAACTATAATCTGGGGTTTTGCCATTCATGTGGACTTCATGGTTTGCTGAGCTACATGCAAGCGTGTGCAGGGGGGTCATTCAGACACATTCTCTTGGCTGTTTATACTCATACTCACTATGCCGTTTTTAGTATAACATTTATGCAACTTTTTACAACAATACAACAATGTATTCAACCAACTAAATTATCTGTATCTGTACGATTGGGCAGGCTTAAACCAGAAGTGTGTGATGCTTAAACTGGAAGTGTGTGTGGTTAATCTGAAGTTGGTGCCTGAAATTGAGTTGGGTCGATTAGAATTTGCTATATTTATTTATGTGGAAACTATTTACAGAACAGCCTCAGAATTGAGCTTCAGATCAATGTTTTCCATCACAAGACTAAGAGATTAACTTGGATGAATAAATTTCAGTCAGCTACCCAATGAAAGTACAGATATTGACACATTTTACTCGGATGATACTCTTAAAAAGTACACTGTCTCTACAGGATACTCATTTCTTTCGTGTACTCCATCAACACAATCTGATTTCATGCTGCCCACAGAGCGAGCAGTTTTCCAAACAATAGGACAACGTAAAGCTTAAATTGTTGAGGAGTTGGAGGTGTGCAGCCTGTCAACTGCTACTCTTCATCTCCTCTTTTTCACCACTCCTTTGCAAAAATCTAAGATGATACACTGTTGTTGACTGCTGTTTCATGAAAAAGTGCAGTTAGCACTAACCACATTTGCATTTGCAGTTTGCATCAGCAGTTATTTAATAAAGTTCTGGAAAGCTGCAGAAAGCAAACAAAGAACAGTGAAACTGATATCAATCAGATAAAACTGTGCTGGATTAGGTCCACATGCATGCATCGTTTCCTTTGAATCCCTCGTGCTAATCGTGCACTGTGTATGCAGAACAAACTGAGTTACAGTATGTTCAGTTATATCTTTTCTGAATCCAGCGCAGGAATGGTGTATTTAAGTAATGGGTTTTGATTTTGTGAAGATTTTAAGGATTATACATTTAAGCTTAAACCAGCCACTAAAATATTTTTTAGTACTTGAAGTAATGGTTCACATTTGGAACACCAACTGTCTGCTGTTTTCCAAACACATTGTTTTATAACTCAGGAGCTGAAGGAGACATCGGTTGCAGGTTTGAAAACTCATCTTTAAATTTTAATTATTCCCATCAAGGCCAAAGTGGAACACAAAAAATCAACTTAATGAGAATAACAATTTAAAACCATATTTTTGCTCTAATGGACCTGGCTTTCAAGCTGCAGCCATTGTGTTTATTTGCATAATATTAAAATGTATCAACTTGTCACATTATGAGCCTCATTTGTGCTCCTTCCTGTTCCACCGTGCATGCAGAAGCAATTTTTCATTGACAATGAACAGAGAACAGCATCTGTTGTCTTGCTGTCATCACTAACTTTTGTATAATAAGCACTTAGGGATCATTAAAAAACAACTCTGTTTTCTGTTTGTCTTCCCCACATCCAGGTGACTAGACAGGTATATCCTGTGTGGACTTACTCCAGCCTGGTTCTCCTCGTCCCAATCCTCCTGGTGACAGACTTCCTCCGGTACAAGCCTGTAATAATCCTCCAGGGGCTCACCTATGTCACAGCATTCCTGCTGATACTATTTGGCTCTGGGGTCCACTTGGCTCAGTTGGCCTTCTTCTGCTACAGCATTGCCATGGCAGCAGATGTGGCCTATTTCTCCTACATTTACAGCATGGTTCAGCCCAGCTATTACCAGATAGCGACCAGTTATGTCAAAGGGGCCATACTGCTGGGCTATGCTGTGGGCGCCGTGCTGGCTCAACTGCTTGTGTCTCTGGGTGGGGTGTCCTTGTTTTATTTAGCTTTTCTAACCCTCATGTCTGTCTCCGTAGCACTGATAACCTCCCTTTTTCTACCCATGCCTCAGGCTAGTTTATTTGTTAAGGGAACATATTCTGCACAACAGGGAAACTCAGGTGAGGACACTCAGGACTCTGACAAGCACGACCTTTTCATCTGGGTGAAAAGCGTGACAGCTGCCGAGCATGTGGGGAGGATGTTCAGAAGGCTCATATTGGACTGTAGGAAATGTTATTCTTCTGCGGCTGTTGTCTTGTTCTGCATATGGGCAGCCACAGGGAGATGCGGCTTTTACCAGGTTTCAAGCTACGTCCAGCTCCTCTGGCTACATATTCAGCCCGATAACTTCACAGCCTACAATGGAGGGGTGGACGCCATCAGCACATTCTCAGGCACGTAATACATCAATGATTTGTTTTTCTTCCGTAATGTGTATCTTCTGCACCCTGCAGTGAGTGTGTACATTTACTTAAATCTGCATTTATCTGCATATTTCCCAATTCTCCAAAGAGTAGGATCGGAATACTTCTCCCTCCTCTGATTGTTGTTTAAGAACTTACTTTAGTTTTTAAAAAACTTCCAAAAAATGTTCTACCTTCCACATTCTACATGCTTGACAGTTTGATTCTTCACCGTAACTCCAAACCAAAAAGAGGAATTGTTGCAAAATCCGAAAACTGATGTATTTTGAATGGCAATTGCTGCATACCCAGTTTATAAGAACTGTTTCAGGTTCTTGTAAAAACAAGTCCAAGGATTTTCATGGGTGTTGTACACATTCCGCCACAAAAAAAATAATTGAATAAACAGACAGAAAGAAAACACAATCATTTTTACTATCAGTATTTCACAACTCCCAAAGCACGGTGGACAATAGGAGCAGCATTAATTAGACTATTTAATTGCCTGCTCTCATCCCCAGATGGGTATAGCAGCTGCTGCCATCCAGCCAGTGCACTTTTATTGATTATAGTACTGATACATTCCTGTATTCCCCAGAAACCATAGGCAATTACTCTGTGTAAACCACATCCAGCTGTATGCCGTTCACTTGTAAATGGTTCTGCCCAACATGCAGTCAAGCTGTAGGGCAGAACCATGTCTGATATTTCCCCAAAGATTCTGGTTGTTTCTCTGTTCCACACTTAGAAAACATCCCTAAGGAAAAAACCTGGTAGAAACCAACAGGAAAAGTATGCATATGGATTACCAACATGATAAAATATGGCAGAAAAGCACAACATAATTTACGATTTTCATATTCAGCATATTAATAACTGTATGTCCTGGAGCTTGAGAACATTTTTTAGTAGTTCATTAATATTAAGATAACATATGCAGAACAAACTGAGTTATGTTCAGTTATATTTTCTACAGTATGAGTTTCAAGTAGAAGGATTTACAAGGCACATCGACTAAACTGTTTATCTGTGGTCTGAAGCAGCCATTAAAAGTCATTTACACTTCGAATATATATATATTCAAGTCAATAATGCATTCAGAACACAGTTTCAGTCAGGGCATTACCTTGTCCGGGTCAGGGATGTCCAAGGTTTTCCATTTAATTTGGCATCAAACTGTAGACAGAATATATTCCCTTTATAGATTGCCACACACTGGAGCTCAAGGTGTGCAAATTCAAATTATATTCCCCCACTTACAACACAAAGACAGTAAGATGATATCTAATCAGTGTGAACAACCGAACACAGCATGAGGTCACATAGTTCCCCATCTGAGTCGCACGTTACAAAATGTGTCTTTGCGCCTGTCTTTGAGCCTTCAAAACTACAGAGAAACCGATAATGTCACGGTGAATTTAATTATGTCATCAAGGTTAATTCGATTTTGGGCTTGATGACTACAAATTTTTAATAGCAAGCCTGTGTTGCCAGCTGGGGGGCATGAAGTCTTACCAAAAGATCCTATTGAAATCCATCATGTAAAAGAGTTTTGAAACATGCTAAGGGACTAACGGCTGGGCCACACGGGCTGCGTGAGCAGTGCATCACAGAACCTCTTGCTTTTAATTTCAGTGCCCATATTAACAGGTTAGAGCAGCCAGACAGCAGTGTGGCTCACGCATAGCTCCAGATTTGGGGTCTTGCCTATTTCTTTTCCCATGTCACATGGTTCCGAGCAAAAATAGACCCGAAAATTATTAACATTGTTTCACTGCAGTTTCAGTGACTATGTGCAGAATATGCCACAGACATGAAAAAATAATTAGGTAATTTCTCTCTTTCTCATTAGGAAAGAATGCAGGTTTAAAGCACTTTCACATTTTAGACCCAATATCAGTCTATATTTTAGACTGAAATATGCCTCCCTTTTACAAAAATGTCTAACTACTGTAGACATTTTAATCAAAACTATGATCTTTCCCTAATCATACATTAAATGTACCTTAATCAGAGATTTTGCAGAATATCCAAATAGCTTCTTGTCGTTCTTGTCGGGCATGAGGGTTTTACATTTAGTGAAAGAACATGGTCTGTCCTAAATATTCAAAAGGTCAACAGTGACTTAAAGCAAGACACAGGGGATACTGTATTTACTCACTATTCAACCCACACCACTATCTTTCCCTAACTCTTACCAAACCACAATCTTTCTTCAGCCTTTTCGTAGCCTAAATCTACCCACTCATAGGACAGGGGACAGGAAGCCTGGTCTCTGGCTTGAAAGCCCTGAACTTTGTACAACCACTATCTGCACCAATCACCTCCCTACAACAAAAATGTAAAATTTCCCGAACTGAAAAAATCCAGGAGGAAGTTATATTTTCTTCACAATGTTTTTGTTACAATGTCTATCTATCAGCAATTTTCTTCTGCTATTTTAACATGTTGTACAACCCAGCTGCATTATTGATCCCTCTCTATGAAGCTGTACAGCTGGCTCCCGCTGACCCAGCTAAGCCTCCAAATGATACTGCTGTGGAAACTGCTCCAATTATTCAGTCTCCATTTGACCCCTGGCTGCTAATCGGAGTCAGGGGAATTGATTAAGAACATGTTAAATACACAGACTGACCCGGGTGGTGTCCATGTTGGACTATTAGCGCTCATTGACCAAGAATGGACAAGGAATCAAAGGAAATGTACACATTTAAAAGAGTGAAGCAATTATGCTCAGCCCCTTTATTTTCTAGCTCTGCAGGAATGGATCCATTTCTCTGGGGAGTCAGGGATTTACCTGTTTACTCTCCACTCACTAACTGAGGTTTCCTTATTATTTAACCTTCAGCTGTTACAAGAATGGTTTGACAAGGCAGCAGTAGTTATGGAGAACATGTGATGCATATGTAGCAAGCAAATTAAGTGAGAGGAGGAGATGGAGAGAGGGGACAACACCTGGAAGAATGCCAAACGGATAAAAAGGAAGGAAAAAATGGAGACAAGTGTCCTAAAATAATCAATGCCCCAAAGATTCATAGTCTGGACTCCAGACTCTGGAGTCCATCCACAGGGATTAAGGCCTCATAACTCCTCCACATGTGACGAAAGCAGCCTTGTGCTCTATCAGGGCTCCACTGTGCCACCCTGTGGCAGAAATGAGAAACATCACTTTCCAAAATGATTCTTACCTGCACAGTATTCAAAACATGCCTTTAAAATATGACAGTTTCAGAGAATATGTGAGGAATGAACCGTGAAACAAAATTACAATTAAATGAATTTTAATGATGAATGAATTAGTTTTTCCATTTTTTTTGTCTTTTTATTTCTGGCAGACAACAAGCAGGACATGTAACCTATAGACATATTAATATTGATCACACACAATACATATATAACAACCATATGAGAGGCATTCGTCTACGATCGTTCTTCCTAAATCGAATCATGTAGTCTGTGTGTCCAATACTCCATTTCTAGTTAGTCCAAATACTTTTTTGTGCTACTTATCCAAAGTGTTACTTTTTTTGCTGTAACTTTAACTTCATTCAGATTGTTTTATTTCAAGAGTAATAGGCAGCTGCGTTTGCTTTTTCTCTACATGCTTAAGTTTTCCGCTGCTGGACAAACGGGAATCTGAGCATTTAATATTGATGAGAGTAAATGCAGTGACCGTTTCAGAACCTTTTAAAATCAGGGCAAAGCAAAAGTATTTAGTACTAATACCTCAGTTTAAAAATACTCCGCTACAAGTAAACGTCCTACATTCAAAACCTTACATAAATCCCCCTCAAAAATGTAATTTTCTTCTCGTTCCTACAGTTGAGTGTTGGAGCTCCACTTCACATAATGATGTTTGAGCAGATACTGACTTTCATTCATCAGTTTTTTTTATTATATATTATGTTTTAATTAATATTATGGTATGTTGCACATGTTGTAGTTTAATCTACAATAATGCATCATATTCTATATGATTGTACTTTGTTTTAAAGCGTTGCTGTCCTGTAAGAACTACATAAGTCAACTTTTCATGAACTCATAGAAACAGCCATATTTTCAACTTTTTTTTTTGTTTTCATTTTCATTTATTTATGTGACTCAGGAGCATGACCACATGCTATGGAGCACGAACAAAACATAACAAAACAATGGTAAACGGCATGGCAAAAATACAACAACTGTTACTTAAACAAAGGAAGGACATTCTTCAACAAAGCCCCTAGTTTACCAATAACCTTTGGTTTATCTGATTGTAATAACAAAATTAATTTAAACACAGCATAATACTTGGGCAGATACCTTTCTCTATGAGTCCAGCCCTTTATATCTTCCAATGACCTTAGGAATTCTAATACTGTTCATTTTAAAATTACCAACAGCTTGCCTATATTTTTTTACTTCCATGCAACAGATACTTAAGCTCTTGCTTAAACTCTACATAAATATCACATGATGTCATACTTCTGAGCTCACTTTGCCAATTCTGTGTCACGCATGTGCCAAGGAACACTAGGAAACAAGGGCTTTAACCCAGAAACAGACGCCACAGGCAGAGAGAGGTTCAGTGCAGTGATTTATTAATCAAAAGGTGAACTCGCGGGTTGTTAGGCAGGCAAGGGTCAAAACCAGGAATAAGTCAAAATGGGCACAAAAAAAAATCCAAAAAGGTGGAGCCAAAATGTAAAGTCCAAAAACTCAAACAAGGTCCAGAAAACAGTCAGGCACAAAACACAGGAACACTGGGACGAAGGCACACAAGGTAACATGGCGAACTGGCAAAGAAGTAGGGGAGCACATGGACTTAAATACACAAGGAGGGAAGGTTAACAAGACACAGGTGAAACACATCAGGGCGGTGCAGACAATCAAAACAGGAGGGAAAACAACAAAGGGAAGGGAAGTGTAAAGCAGGACAAGACACACGAGGAAAGGACTACAAAATAAAACAGGAATATAAACTAGAAACTCAAAACCATAACACACTTAAACCAAAACCATGACACTTCTGCATGAACTGATCTTTCAACCTATGTTCAACAGTTATTTTCAACCAGTTAATTTTTATTGCACTTTTGTGTAAGCCAGAGGTAAGACAAAAACCATAATCATCTAATATGCAAGACCCATGGTGATGCATACACACGCATATTATACAGGCTGAGTAAATAATCATACATTATTCAACTGGTTTGGATTCTTTACCTTCTAACAGCCTCCCCCAGTAGCCAATGATTCTCTTTTTAACTTGACACACAGAGTGGGTATCTTCCCAGTTCCCCATATACCATATTATTATTACAGGCTGTCATTTTAACTTTTAGAGTATACTTGTGACAATGCATTTACCAGCTAATCAAAGAGGGGTTTTTTTAAGTTTATTTAGCTTAAGAAGGAGGAGAATTTTCTTAACACAAAAAGGAATCCTTCAGTATCAACACATTTGAAGATGCATGTTTTTCACTGAACAGGAAGGGTATTAAAAATTGTAACTAGTAACTAAAGCTGTAATGTATAAAAATGTAGTGGAGAAAAAGTACAATATTTGCCTCTAAGATGTGCTGGAGTTGACATATAAAGTTGCATACAATGGAAATGCTCAAGTAAAGTGCTAGTACTTTGAATTTGTGCTTTAGTTTAGGACTTGAGTAAATGTACTTAGTTACATTCCACCACTAGGGCAAAACCATATCGCTTGCCTCAAAGTGTGCCAACCTCACCACATCCATACCATCAGAAATATTCTTGTTCATTTTCTTTATATTGGTGTTAAATGAGCTCCACGTTGACACATTTTTTTTCTTTTTGGTCTGATTATTTACAAAAAAACAACAACTCAGATCAATATTTAGACATCAGACAAACAGTTCATGTTTCACTAACCACAGAGTGTTCTCCTCTAGGTGCTGCAGCCACTGTTGCTGTGGGACACATGTCTCTGGAGTGGTCTGTGTGGGGGGGACTGGTCCTGGGAGGCTTCACATTCCTGATCGCTGGGGCTTTATTCCTCATGGATCTGACTGACAACATCTGGCTCAGCTACACATGCTTCTGCCTCTTCAAAACAGTCTTCTTGGGGCTCACCACCATCTGCACGTGAGAATTCATCACGGACATGTCAGCAGCCAAATATGCAAATAGGGAGAACAGTTGAACAATCATCAAATGCTATATCAGTGTGGACACATGCATGAATCTACTGTGTAGAAGTTAAACAAGCAATGCCAAAAATACATCACCACAAGATGTTTTGTGTTTTAAACAAGTCTAGATGTGTTCTGTGAGCCATTACAGGCTGTTATGGGCTATGGAGAGCATTTTCAACCTCCACATATCCTAACCATATTTAATGTTGTTTAATGACAGTGTCGCTTTTCTGACCCTTTGAGCGGGTTAGACTAGCTTTATATTTGGGCTTTCTTTGGTAATTTAAGCTCCAGCCGTGCTTAATACTCAGATCGTGAAAAAGATTTCCACCCCGAGCATGATGTAAATCAAATCCACCGCAAAAACCAAAAGTTAAAGGAATTTTTTCTAGTTTTCAACCTGTAGTTATTTTCTTTCATTCTTATCATTGTGACACATCTATCTTTTACGTGCCATCTGGGACTAAACTAAGAACGTTCAGTTCTTGCCACTCAGTCAGTTGGTCCACCGCTTTGCTCCAAACTGAAATATCTCAACAAATACTGGATAGATTGCTGTCATGGTCCATGGAGGATCAATCCTACTTACTTTAGTGATGCCCTGACTTTTTCTCTGGCACCTCCATGAGGTTGACATTTGTACTTTTAAGTGAGAGGTCTCACCGGTTATTTGGTGGAATAACAGAAATTTGAAACAGATATACACGTCCTGATACATTGACTGTTGAGGGTAAAAGTTTGTGCTTATCCAATAAAATATCTGAATGTCTAACTGATGGAGAGGTACCAAATTTAATACAGACATTAATGTTTCCAGACTATGGGCCTTTCTCAAACCGGATCCTCCGCACTCCCACTCCAATGTAACTACAGCTGTTTGTAGTCACTCACAGCTGAATGAAGCTGAACCTTTAATGAACCCTTCATTAAAGGTGTAGGGCAGCAGCAAACTTTGACATACACTTGGTTTCATATCAGCATCTTTCAAAAGCAACATGTCTTTTATTTTTTATAACGTGTTATCTTTTTTCACTCCGATGTTTATAAGATGCTTGGTTTTTGCAACAGTCCCTTTAAATGTACAACACTTTACAATCAAAGGAACACATCCACCATTTTCTAGATCAGATTGGTATGGGATAGCACTTAATGTGGATGCAAACAGAGTAGAAATAGGGAGAAGGCATAAAAAGCCCTATGTATTCTACTGATTTTGAGCCCCTAACTGTTTCTTTAGTCCAACCATGAGGTTGAAATTTCTGGTTTTGAGTGAAATGTCTCTTTTGGATGAATTGACAGGAAATTTGGTACACTCACACTCATGTTCAGCTCAGGATGAATTTTAATTTTATGACTTTGGTGATTGTTTGAACATTTCATTTGCACCAACAGGTCCAAAAAAATGTAATTTGTCCAATATTTTTGCCTGTGACCAATAACCTGTAACATTCCCATCAGCCTACTTTGATTTAATGCTAATTGGCATTGTTAGCATGCTTGCACCCTCAACTGAGATGGTGAATATGGTTAATATTGCCTGCAAAACATCAGCATGCCAACATCATTCTGGTGCGGAAGAACCGGCTGACGTTAGCATTCAGCTCAAAGTCTCATTGTGCTTAACACAGAGCTGCTAGCATGGCTGTAGACTCTTAGCCTTGTTAAAATTGATGTGGTTAGACTGAATCGGTTTTCAAAATGTACCCTTCTCTGATTCATCTGTTTTGTTGTAGATCTTTCATGTAAACCGTTAATATAAATAGAAGTAACTGATTTAACATTAACTTATCAGCACTCTCATTTTACTGTGTAGCATCTCATATATGTATATTCTAGTTTCCAGATAGCCAAGACACTGAACAGAAGGCGCTATGCATTGGTATTCGGCATGAACAGTTTTGTGGGTACAGTCCTCCAGAGTGTCCTTACCACCATCGTCATCAACGCCAAGTCCCTGCAGCTCACCATCACTTCGCAGGTAACCCAGTACACACAAATGGGACGTTGAGCTCAGCTGATGATTTCAGCTTATTTGTATGTCCATGCACTGAACATGTTACATGCTTTATATGTTATTTCTTAATACATTGTAAACAGAGGGCTGAGTAACATGAACTTTTTAAAATTGGGGTTATAAGGAGATTTTACACAAAGTTAGTACTGATAAGAAACCTTGAAAAAATATGCTGTTTAAAGTGCATTTGATGAACTTACAGAGGGAGACACATAATGAATTAATTCATTTATAAGTTCATCATCCACAGAGCAAGTAATCCTCACATTTCTTTTCAGTTTCTTATCTACGCCTTGTACTTTGCTGCCATTTCCCTGCCGTTCACAGTCAGAGGTGTGTACACTGTGCTCCACACGAGACGTCCACCTGGAGGCAACCAGGCAGAAAGAGCCACCAGCCTGCCAGAGGGCTCACGTCCTTGAGGACACAAAAGAACGTGAGGATCTGTATCATAACTGTCATCAGTTATTACAGCAGCTTCAATTAGCATCAACATGACAAAAAAAATATTTGGAGACATTGAAGATAACTTGTTTCTCTAGCTGCTCAATCCATCATAGGGTGATTGTGGTTGGGTTATTTACTCTGTCACCAGCAGGATTCAACTAATCAATTCTCCAGATGTGCTGCGACTCCACGAGAGAAAGTGTACTCCCTACATGTGGCCACTAGAGGACACTAGCTGCACAATATAACACAAGTATATCACTACATGGCAGCTCAGTGGTGGTTTATTCACAGAAATGTTCGACTATCATTCTTGATGTGTTTTTAAAGTAAATATAACTACAGCAGTATGCCTGAATAGTTTTTTATAGAATAGATTTTTGATGTGTAAAACTATAAATCTTTGAAGCCCTTTCAATTCAGATGATGAAATCTATTGAATTATTTCCAATATGCAGAGGTGAATTTTAGTGGGATAAATAGACTCAGAAACTGTATTCTTGATTTTTTTTCTAAGCACTTGTCTTGAAGTACCATGGTTGTGAAGTTCAAAGTCACTTTAGGGGAAACATTTGGTAACAAGGAAAAAAATGAAAAGGAAAAATAAGATCAAGGCAACAAAAATATTGTGGTTGCAGTAGCAACGTTACACAACAGACAAGAATAATTTCCATTGAGAGACTCGAGACTATTTTTACAGAGGAGTACAGAGGACTGATAGAGCTTCGTCACATGGTGCAACGACAATCACCTGAAGCTCAATATGCGCAGAACCAGTGGGATTGTGGTGGACTTAGGCTGCACGTCTATTAGTGTGTAAGTTCATTGAGAGAAATTAAACATGCTTGATGAAGAAGCTGCAAATTCTAAAACGTGGACGCTTCACGCACATGTTCAACCCAGCAGTACAGAAGATCTACACAAACAGCACAGTTTCAAGGTGAGCACCCAAGATTAGTGTCACCAATTCAGTATCTGACCGAATGTGAAATATGGTCACAAGCTGCCCTTCTGTTCCTGAGTTATGGTGTTGAATAAAGTGTTTTTGCTTAACATTATGATGTCATAGTGACGTTGACCTTTTGGATATAAAATAACCTTATCATGATATCATATTAGACATTTTATAACAGTTACGTATGATTTCTTGAGTTATGGGCAAAAAATGCGTTTTGTGAGGTAACAGTGACCTGAGACCATTAAATTTTAATCAGTTCATCTTTGAGTCCAAGAGGATGTGTGCGTCAAATTCTAAGAAATTCCCTCCGGGTGTTCCTGAGAGATCGTGTTCATGAGATTCAGACACAAGGATGGATTGATAAAGTCTCGGGCCACTGCTATCATCATTTTTTTTTTAATGTCATATTTAGAAATAGATAGAGAAATAGAAAATACTTTATTGTCTACCATTTGCATGCAAAAGGCAGAAATTTGTGCAGAAAAAAAACGGCATTAAAAAATATATATATTTTTATATTATTAAGATTATATTCTTAAATATTGTACGTAAAATAATGGTATCATATTATTTATTTCATTAATACATTTGTGTAATGGGTGTAATGTTTCTGTGTGTTTGTTGGTTGGTTGATATTTTAAAAAAATCTACAAACACAATCATTTTTAAAGGTCCCATATCATGAAAATGCATTTTTATTGTGTTTTTTTTAATAAACTTTGAGGTGACTGCCGTTTCTCTACCCTCCTCATCACAAAAGTAGGTGGTTACTTCACGTTTAGCAGCCAAATCCGACCGTGTGTGGCAGTAACAGATGGAGGCACTCGGAAATCAAATCATTATATTTTTTCTTGTTAACACACTTACATAAGTGTTTAATAGACCCACATAAACGGTACATTTATAAGTGTAAGCATTAAGATATGGGACCTTTAAACTGGTAATTATCAGGCTGGCATTATAATTTATGTATGCTCTGTGCTCAGGAGGCTGTGCAGCATTTGTAACAGTCTGCTTTCATTATATTCACTGACTATCATTCCTGGTCTGTTTAAAAAACATGTTCTCTACTGTTACTTGAAGAGGTTTTGTTAGAAAATCTGAACCCCCTCCAAATCACTCTCAGCTCGGTCTTGATGTTTTGATACTCAATCAAAAATAAGTCAGGGGTAAACGTGTGGTGAGTTAGGGGGCACTGTTAGGTGCAATAACAAAGTGAGGGAGCATATCTTCAAGCAACATGTTGTTGCCAGGTAACAGGCTGGTTTGTTTTTATGGCCTGGAGCCTTGTTCAGAAAGGTCTGATTCTGTCCGCTGTAGCTGCTGATGTTTGTGTGTGAATAACCTCTTTTATTAAATACGTGTAGGGGCATGCTTGCACAAGTTTGTATTTCCAGGAATCTGAAGAAGTAGGACCAAACGTGTTGCAAACCTCATCATCATTGGAAAAGCAACCATGTTTAAAACAGTTCAGTGCTGTGATAGTCAGCAGGTCATGGGAAAACCTGATGCTCTAATTCTACATGTTTATATATGCATACTGGCAATTTCTGCCCTAAACACTGTAGAGCAGTCAGGCACAAAGAAGAAAAATGGAAATGATCCTCCATAAGTAGTCAGATAATGCATGTGTAGTCACGTCTGACCTATAATTCATAATTATAACAGTAAAATAATTACAGTTCCAAGATGGATAACAGGAGCAGCTATTAGCTGAAATGAGCTGGCATATTGTATGCGTCGCACATGTTAATTGATCGCATCTTGATGATGACACGTACGTAGGTTTTGTCTGGTGTTGTCATTAAGACTCTTATTAAAGGTATGGAGTGCCCGCTTCTACTCAAATCTAGGGCTGGAAAATTAAAAAAACAATCTAATTGCAATTTCCCCAACATTATCAGGTCAAATTAAGTGTTAAATAACAAATTTCCCCCTAATGTCTGTATGTAGTCAGTAAATATATTAGTCAGCTCTAACAAATACTGTGTTAATTTTTCTTCTTGAGTTATTGCAGGTCATCTGCTTATTTAATTAAATTGAAAACAGGTGTGCATCGGAAGGTTGAAAGAAGGGTTCTAAAGCAGATGACATCCATAAGTCCATGCATTTGTGTGCTTGTGTTTCAAACAAGTTGGGACAGGGGCAACAAAAGACTGGGAAAGTTGTGGAATGCTCAAAAACGCCTGATTGGAGCATTCCACAGGTAAAGAGGTTCATTGGTAACAGGTGATAGTATCATGATTGAGTATGAAAGGAGCATCCTCAAAAGGCTCAGTCCTTCACAAGCAAGGATGGGGAGAGGTTCATGACTTTGTGAAAAACTGCGTGGGCAAACAATCCAACAGTTTAAGAACAACGCTTCTCAAAGTGCAATTTCAAGGAATTTCACCATCTACAGCCCAAAATATCATCAAAAGATTCAGAGAATCTGGAGAAGTCTCTGTTCGTAAGGGGCAAGGACGAAAACCAACATTGATTGCTCGTGACCTTCAATCCCTCAGGCGGCACTGAATTAAAAACCGGCATGATTCTATGAAAAAATATTACTAGGATATGAACACTTTGGAAAACCATTGTCAGTAAACACAATCCGTCGCTTCATTTACAAATGCAAATTAAGAAAAAAAAATTGTATTTGTATTGTTTTCATTTGAATTGAATGTCAAAAAGATTAGGAAATGATCACATTCTCTATTATTAAAGTTTTACAGAGCATCCCAACTTTTTTGGAATTGGGGTTTTAAAGGGTTTAAAGGCCGCACTACTCAGATAGTAGGTTGCGCCTACATAGACGCTTCACAATGTGCGTCCACTCTGCTTGTCACACACTGGTGCACATATTGAGAGGTTTAGAGAGGCTGCTTTCAGTTATTTTAAACATTTCCATGCACACTGCAGTAATGTCACTGCAGCAAATACTGCGGGACACTTAAACAGCAAAACTTAGTTATAAACTGGACAGGACAGAGGAAAATCTCCAGAGGAATCAGAAACTTAAGCTTTACTCCAAACAGTTTTACTGAACCTGGACTGTGTTTGTGATCTTTAGGATGAGTAGAAAAACACAGAACTGGCATTAACATTAGATCCTGACTGGTCCTGTTGGCGTGTTGAGAGAAATAATCAATGAATTTAAGCTGCTGTGTGTAAATGCGCACGAGTCTCTTCATGCGACACGTATCGTCTCTGCTTCTGTGGGGTTGCTGCAGGTAACTTCATTAATATTTTCCACATTAATGATGTATTACTTCACCCATCTGCTATCAATCAGAATGATAATTTTTATGACCCGATTGACAGACTACAATCTGCTCTATAACGCACACAGCGGCGCGCAGCAGCCTTCCTCTTCCTCAGTTAAAGATTGGTGCATTTGTTCATATGTTGTTGATGGGACGGTGGAGGCAGAGGGTCCACCGGCCAAAGACCACATACCTGTCCATCAACGAGACGAGTGCCGCTGTTTAAATAGGACTGCATCCTGAGCAGACACACCTGGCTTTTAAAGGGAATGGGAGATGCCACTCTGGTTTAATTTATACTATGTTACACCCCAAACACACCTAATAATGTAGGGACTAAATACAACCCATGTGAGCCTTGCGCCCAACCTCACACCCAGATTATTTTTAGGTAATTTATTGTTTTTAAAACTACTGCCATTTCGTTGTGTCATTGTCCCATTGTTCCACTGCCAAACAATGACTACTGCTTATTATGGGAAGTTGAGAAAACAATCTATAGAAACACACCATACAAGTCGTCTCACATACAGAAATCAATGCATGTGTAAAAGTATGACACCTAATGAGCCCATCACGCCTCCGCCATTACTTTGAATATTTATCTCTGAATAAGTTTGCCTGATTACACCAAGTTTGGTCTTAAAGGATTGTTTCATCCAATTCACAAGAATTATACTCCTCACTATCCGCCAGTGGTGCGTAGCTTTGGGAAATGGCAGACATTTTGACTTTGACGTAGTCGGAAAAGCTCAGGTGTTACTAGAACATTAACAAGGTCTCTGTTCTACTTAGGTGTCTCAGTAAGCCATGTCAGTCTGACAGTGAGTCAGTATGCACAATACTAAGTTCTCAAAACTGAGGCAGCTAAAGTAAATTCAACCATTTATAATTTAATTATTCCACTTGTGCTTTTCTCGCTGTGACATGTCAAAATGTCTCCAGTGAAAAAGGCCTATGGGGATGATTTGTTCTCCCATTGAGAATCAGTTCCTGGTACTGATTTGAGGTCAAGTTACATGCAATTTGCAAAAACTGATCTGAGTTGTCTGATTAGGGGTTCAGGTAACAATGGATGGCCTTGAATTTGGAGTCTAAAACAGGGGTGAGCAATATTTCTTTTGCTTGGGGCCATACTGACTTAGATAAATACGCGAAGGGCCACAAACTGGACCGTTTATTACAGCAAATTGGGGCATTTTCCGACTGACCTTTGTCTGAGCACAGTATGCTAGCCACAGTTTCAGTGGTTATATTTGATTACCCTATTTTTATAGGTGATTTTTCATTTCCACACTTAAATCCAACTTAATTCTCCACCTTATTTTAGTGTTTACATACAAACTACTTTTATGTGCACACCTTGCTTTGCCCTTCAGTTCTCTCTTCCTCACACGCACACACACGCACGCTCGCACGCATGCACACACGCACGCACACACACACACACACACACCTCTGACTGCACACACACCAGCTTGCCCTGCCTCCTCATTCAGTTTCTCCCTCCCTGTATCTGCTCTGTTGACCTTCTTCAGGATGTTTTACAAAGTCACCAAAAACATTTGTATTTTTTCACCTGCGATCCCGTTTTCAGAACAGCTGGTGTGAAACGTGTGGAGGAGGCTTGTTGTAAATGTCAGAGCTTATTTAACACGATTGAAAACAACGTGGTGCTGAATGACTTCGCACCAGATGGGAGGGGTAACATTAGAGCGAGGGTTGATTGCCCATTAGGTAATCGATCGCAAACGGAATTGTCTCGGATGGAAAAAATATATGTACTGTATATAACACGTTAAAATGGGCCACTAAATATATTTTAGAGAGACACAGAGAGAGAGAGGAGGATGCATAATGTTAAATAAATAATGTTTAGCATTTTTTTTTTTTGGGGGGGGGTCGTTTAATCTTTCGTTGAGGGCGTTGCGGGCCGGATCAAGTCGGTCCAAGGGCCGGTTCTGGCCATATTTTACCCATGTGTGTTCTAGAAGGTCTTAACCTTTATTATTTCAAGGAAACAATTCTAAAGCCTGGATCATTTCAAGGAATATGTACTTCATGTGATTTCAAGTTTCCTTATCAACATCACAGAAAGACAGAATATACATACATTGTTGCCAGATAAGAAAAGGGAAATGGGTTCATACCATAATCGGCTTATCTGTTCAGCAAATAAAGAGCAGCAACACATTTTAATGCAGTTTGCTTAGGCCAAACAGTCATCAGTCCCTCTCCTCTGAGAGAAAACGGCCTGCAGTACACTTGGATTGGATGGATTTATTGAATGAGAGGCAGATATACTAAAGATAGACACAATTAATGACCTTCACATCTTAATACTTTGGCTGAAGCATGGGTTTTCACACCCTTGTACATGTTAAAACCCTCATGGACCTAACAGGTTATGTGAACTGTGATAATTAGTTTTCAGCTCAGCACTGTTATCACTGACACCATAATGAATGTGCTTCTTTACAGGACTATTGTACAAAGATTAGACCTGACGCAGTCACGTTAAAGCTCAGAATGGATCAGAACCTTTGTAGAACGGCTGGATCCAAATAAACAAAATAACTATCAGAATATATCAGTTCTGCATCGACATGGTGCTGTGCGCATGCGCAATAGTCACATGGCAGGACGTGCGATGTCAAGCACTGAGCAGTGTTTTACATCAGTGCTTACAATGTCCAGTTGCATGGTTGAGAGACCCAGCCAAAGGCACCATGGGATTGCCAGAGAATGACTAACTACCATGCTAACAGTAACAGTAACTGTTTTAAATATTTAAAAAAGGTTAAATATGTAGATATTCATTTTCAAATATGAAAAACATTGCAATGTAAGTGTTTTCCAATCATGTGCAGCCCTGCTATCTATCTATCTTACAGTACTGCTCCATTTCTTTTATGCTTTTAATAGCAATATATCAATTTTTTTAGGAAAATAAACCTTCCTCAAAAACACCAGAAAAATCAGCAACGTCAGTATATTTAATATATATTAAAACAATATGAAATTACTTCATATTGATTATTATTTTCACTGCTGCAATTTTAATCTAGAATCCTGAGATCACTTACTGAGATTGTCTCTCGGTTAGTGAGGTTTGTTTGATGGCCTCCGCTTTCATAAATTGTGTCACCAAATGGAAATGCTTCATTGGAAGAACTGTTTCAGTATTTAGTCACCATGTGATGACTGATGTTCATTCATAGCCCTTTAGCCTCATTCACCACCATCCTTTTTCTTTTGAAGAAATCAGTTTGTAGAATTTTTCATTACACCTCTCACACAAAACTGTGATACAGCCAGAATTTTTTTTTACTATCAAGCTGTAGTTTGGAGCTGCCACAGTGCTTCTTTTTCACATTTGTTTGGTACTAGTGGCATTGTTAATTTTTTTTTTAGCTATTTACAATTAGAAAAATGAGACAAACAATAATTCTGTTCATTTCATTACTGAAGCCATGCAGGTCTATCCCAGAGGAAGGAGCTCTCTAGTCTATTTACAGTAACAGCACGGTCATTAATGACAGCCAGGGTATTTCCCTTAGTAGAGCTATGAGTCAAAGCTACTGTAACTCTACAGGTGTGGTCCTTATTAGTCACTCACACTGAGCGCCCTGTGAAGAGTAAATATTACATCAACCACTGAACTGGTCCAACATATCTGTCTTTGATGGATCAGTTCATATAGTTCATAAAATTTCTCTTCTGTGTCATCAACTATTTTGTTTCTGCGCAGAGTTTGGGTGATTCGACCTTCACTGACCTAACATCATGTTAATACAAACACCTGGACCCGACGATTCATATAACGACGATTCATATAACGACGACCTGCTGGTGTTCAGAAAGCCCTCCTTTCTTATCACCCCTTCATCAAACAGTATTCAAACACCATGTAGGCACACTCACTTGCATTACTCAAGTGCTGTTTCATACATCACTCCGACATGTGTGTCTGCCCTCTTCTCACCACATAATGTCACGAGCATGACACCGTGTCCCAAACACAGCATGCCCTCAATTCGTATTGCTAGAATCGTCCAACTTTCCATGACAGCCAGAATTGGGGAGGTTATCTGTCAATGTCACATGGCAGGCATGTGGCTTAACACAGATGATTCACTGGTAGGTGAGAACAGCAGAAGGAAGGGAGCTGTGACACTTATGTTTTCTGCGAGACATATGATCCATCTGGACAAGTCCTGCATCCAAACCATTTATAAAGATTGCAGGCTACTAGTCTACTCCGCTTCCTCTGGGTGAGATCATGGATGTTGTTTGTCCCATCTGTTTCATTTTGTACTATGTGTAGCCTATATCCACACAAACCACACGTATCAGTGTCTGTCCATCTTCATTTTTGATTGCATGAATCATTCCCACATATGCCACGAGGGCTGCATCAATTGTGAAAATCATCTTGCAGAGGCTCGAAACATTCTTGGAATACCAATCTGTCACAGCAATGAGCAGATCTTTTCAGTTCAAGTTCAGCTGTGCTACAGTTGCTGTTTTGAAAAGTTTGTTGGCATGTTCAAGTGGATGAGACAAAGTCGAAGGAAAACAAAAAGCACAGACATAATCATTTTATTTATCTAAAACACGATGTTTGGGTTTATACAAAATATGCTGTCCAGTCTGATTGCCGCTACCCCCTTCCCAATGTGCATTTGAGGGACACGTTGAGGATGTCAAACTGATTAAGCAGTAAAACAGGTTAAAAAGGTGATATAGTAGCTAAAGCCTACAGATTACATTGTAAAAATGTATCACCACATCACCTAGCGATCAAAACAGAAAACAAATAAATAAAAAAATTAAAATAATATTTCCAACAATCACCAACTCTTGTCAAAATAAACCCTTTATTCACTGCGTTATAGATGTAAAAATATTTTGGCTGTACACTCTGTTTTCCCCTGCTGCTTCCTCCTTCTCTGTCCTCTCCATTTATTGTCACATCTACCTGGGTGAATTATGGGTTTATTTCAGCCAAACCACAGTTGGTGATTGTTGGAACAGAGGAAAGACGAGCCAAGGTGGTTTCGGTAAGTTTTATTTTGTTTCTGTCAGGTTTGGATGATCGTAAAACGTGTGTGATTTGCGACAGAACAAACTTACTGTCTTTTCAGTGGAGTCTGGTGAGTTAATCTTCGTGTTGATCATTCCAAGTGCTGGTTGTAATTCAGTTTTCCATGTGCTACAGAATTTCCTGCCAACCTGCCCACGACCTCCCTGCCTCGCTTCAAGATCAAGTCACTTCCTTGTCTCGGACCTGCTCGCCATCAGCCTGCCAGTCCGCCAGCTCGGTCAACACCCCGTCTGCTTGACCACCAGTCCACCCTCCAGCCTCATCTTCTAGGTGTTGGCTCATCCTCAGTACTCCTCCTCCAACCTGCATTTCAAGATCAATATCTTTTGTAATAAAAACCTCAACAAAACTGTTCTCTGTCTCTGCATCTGCTTCTGGGTCCTGACACAGAAAGCAACAAAAAATGTAAACATATTTATGATGGTGATAGCCTGGACTTTCTATTTAAAATGTCCTGGTATAAGCAACTTAACGCAACACCTGGCAATAATACACTGGAGGCCTTTTTCCTCTACCAATCTGATTAAAAGCTAGGTCTGATGTGCTGTTTTGATTACTTACAATGGGTGACCTCTGTCTGATCACGTAATTGCTGATTAAATCACACATACCTGAATGCAGATGTTCACCAGGCCATGCAAATCTGATCTTTTTATCTCCCAAAATTTGTTTTGACTTTTGAGTCTTATTAAGTGAGTGAGTAGACTATTCTAAATAATTTGGTACACAAAATGGATTTAAATGAAAGCCATCTGTGCAAAAAAAACAATGTGAGTAACAGGGAGACAGATTAACATAGAAGCCTAAGATAATCATGGAGACGGACACAACAACAGAGACTAACAGGGTAAATATATTTAGACCTGGACAATAATTTTGGAATACACAGGTGTACCAGATGTATTTTTACATCCCTGAACCTATTTGAGCAGTTCTGTAAGCCTCCTCATTGTGTAAGCCATAATGGATTTCTTCATTGCATAAGCCATAAACATAATAATAAAGATGAAGGTCATAAACACCAAAGGGGAAATGCTGGAAAATAAATGCAGGGGATTTGACACCAAAATTAGCATCCAATAAATCTACCAGAAAGTACTCTAGTTAGATAACAGTTTTATTATATCACTTAGATGTTACAATTACTCCACCTCTGTAATAAAAACACACAGGGAACTATTAGCCTAACTATTTAAAGTGGAAATTGACAACTTTTCTCCTACTAGTGTTTCCAGATGGTATTGTTGTTGGCACCACAGTGACAAAGACAGCGTTAGCAACATGGCTACTGCTAGCAGCCTGAACACAAAAGCCAATCACTGTCTAATTTGCAAATACTACTACTGGCAATGAGCCAGTTCCCAGGCAAACTTAGCTGGCAATCAAGATGTGAGCACACTGTAACATTGTCGCAGATATTATTGTACATTTCACAACCATTAACACTGTCAGCCACTGTCAGTTACAAGCTAACAAACAACATAAACAAAAGATGCTAACTACACTTACCATTCTGATACGTCTGCTAGCTGCCGATTCTGGTTTACAACAGACTCCTCATCTGAGTCCGGGTCTGCCTGAGGCTCAAATATGTAACATTATGGCTGAATCTCTCCCATGTTTCCTCTAACACTAGCCATCTTGATGCTCTCTGATCTTACACAGCGGTGATGGGCGGGGCTCAAGGCAGGGGCGTCATAATGGGGGGAAAAGTGGGACTGAGGACCCGGGGCCCCAATGGGGGGAGGGCCCTTGAAAAGCCTGGGATGAAAAGTTGTTTTTTGTTTGCAATTTTTTATTTCTAAGTAATTAATGCCGTAAGTAACTTTAAATTGGCTGAATAAAACGTTTGAGTGACTGAACTTTGTATATATATAAAAATAGTGGAGGCTCACTGTCACCCCTTACAGAAGGCGCAAAATGGTTTAGTCCACCCCTGCACGAGGATTCCCC